>JBBGZY010002641.1:0-15000 GCA_037952925.1 Lithobates clamitans
AGCAAAATGACATTTCTAAAGGAAAAAATGTCATTTAAAACTGCTTGCGGCTGTAATGTATTGTCGGATCCCGGCAATATAGATGCAAAACATTGAAAAAACAGCATGGGTTCCCCCCCCAGGTCCATTACCAGGCCCTTTGGGAACCCCGCACCAAAATTTAAAAAAAATCGCCCGTATGGATATTAAGGGGAACCCTGCTGCCAAAATGTAAAAAAAAAATGGCGTGGGGGTCCCCCCCCAAATCCATACCAGGCCCTTCAGGTCTGGTATGGATTTTAAGGGGAACCCCACGTCAAAATTTTTTAAAAAAAAGGCGTGGGGGACCCCCAGATCCCTCCCCCCCAAATGAATGGGTAAAGGGTACCTTGTACCCCTACTCATTCACCAAAAAAAGTGTCAAAAAGGTAAAAATTGACAGCAGACAGTTTTTGACAATTCCTTTATTAAAAAAAAAAAAAAATGTCCCGCAATGTAAATCCATCTTCGATCACAATGCTGACGACCCGAGAAAAAAAAAAATGAAAAAACTCTGCATCCAAGGGAAGGCGTCCCGCGACTGCAGCTTTTTGCGCTGACAGCTCTTATATACCTGAGGGCCCCCCAGTGATGTAAGCGGGTGACCCCACCCCCTTCCGATGTCATGTGACTCCCCCCTCCTTGCGGCCTGCCAGGTTGCGTGCTCGGATAAGGGTCTGGTATGGATTTTGGGGGACCCCCATGCCATCTTTTTTTAAAAACTTGGCGCGGGGTTCCCCTTAATATCTATCTATCTATCTATCTATCTATCTATCTATCTATCTATCTATCTATCTATCTATCTATCTATCTATCTATCTATCTAACAGGGCCGGCGTCAGCATAAGGCTCCTTAAGCTGGCCATACACTATACAATTTTCTTATTCAATTTTCTTTTCATTTACCTTCAACTATGTTGTGGGAGGCCCTGCCTGATTGCATATAAATTGTAAGCGTGTAGGTGTGACCTCATATTTATATGGTTTTGGTAAATCTAAGGGAAAGTTGTACAAGAAAATAATAATGTATGGCCAGCCTTAGGGCACCAGAATTGTGAGGGGTGAAAAAAAATCAGAATCCCCAGTCACTTGCTGGGGATTCAGATTTTTTAACGAATTTGGCCATTTAGCCCCTTGGACATAAGAGAACCCTTAAGCACAAGCTGATGGTTGCAGTAGCCCCTGGCCATGAGCGGGGGGTCCGTTTTGTTTAGCCGTCTCCCAGCTTGATAGTGGAAGTGATCCGACAGCTGTATAGCCGACGATCACTTTCACAGAGTGAGCGGCACATATTTCTTTTATTATATATAAATAAATACATACACCTACACACACGTAGTATAAGCGCATAGTAAGCATTTATGATTGGTGTTTTCCTTTTCTGCATGGAGTATCCCTTTAAATCATCCATGGGTCACTTGCCACAGAAGATATTTAACAATCCCGGGGCCTGTTCAGTTCCTCTTCACTCTCCTAATATAAATCCTCCATATCTGTAATCTGAGCCCGGCATTTGTTGGCGATTGGAGAAACCTCGGCTGGGGACGCACGGCGAGCCTGACAATATGTAGATAACGCAGGTTTCAAGGGACAAGATCTGAGGTCACCATGGTGGATCATCTGGCAGCCACCATACGCACCGGTAGCAGATAGAACAGCTCCTCTCTATACAGAGAATGTATAGAACCTTCCATGGCGGCGCCGGCGCTCCGTTGGGTTTTGTACATATCCTCCAATAATTACATGACTTGTGATAATGATCAGGTTGTGTCGTTCTCCATATTCCTCCTGCAGGCAAGTTGGCTAAAGGCCAAAACTTTTCCATTGTTTGAGTCTTGTGTTAAACCGTTACCTCTATTATTTATAATGTAGCCGCTCTTCCCTACGTGCGATCCGGAGAGATGGATTTTCAGCTCCTATTAATTCCTACTTTCTGAAAACCCTTCCTGACGGAGCCGCCTCTCCACTCTGAAAGCTGATAAAGTGGACACTTCTGTAATCTGCGTGAATCCATTCCTGGGCTCTCACCATAGTGCACAACAAAGTCGTTTTTCAAAAAAGTCTCCTTCACCTTTCATAGTTCAAAAGATGTCCTTGAGCTCCAGTCTAGAATCCAGTAATGAATCTGAGGTGCAGTCTGCCCTTATCAATTCTCAAAAAGCCTTGTATTCGTTTTATAGAATACAAGGGGTTCTGTGAAGGGATGAGGAAAAATCCTGCATTTCTTGCCCTTTCTTTTCCTTCCTCTCCACTGAAAAGATTATACAAGGCGTTTTTGGGAATGGAGCAGGGCAGAGAGAAGGACACGATCCTTCACTGTATGAAGAGAGCTATGTGTAGGTTCACAAACACCTAAGCTAAGTCAAACTTTTTTCTTTTAATCAGCATATGGGACAGTACTTTCTTCTACTGAAAGGCCACCATGCTAGACAGCCTTTTACAACCACGGACCCAGGAACCCTACAGTTCCCCCAGAGATTGCTAGGGGTTCCTTGGGCAGTGTTTAGTGGCTGCTTGATCTTTGCCTATGCTGACCCCCAATGTGTCTCCACTGACCACCAACAGGGTACGAATCAGTCTCAAATCCCAGATCTGCATGGCCACCATGGTAACAGCCTTTCCCAACCAGTGATCCATAGAACACTAGGGTTCTTCCAGAGGTTGCTAGGGGTTTCATGGATAGTAAGCAGTGGTCGCTTGATCTTGTGCTTTATCTGACTGCCAATATTAGAGGGTCCTTCTCAACTGACCACCAACAGTATGAGAAACAGTTTAAAAATCCCAGTTCTGCATGGCCATCATGCTTGACAGCCTTTTTCAGCTAGGGACCCAGAAACCCTAGGGTTCCCCAGGGTTGCTAGTGGTTCCTTGGATAGTGAGCAGCAGTCGCTTGATCTCCTGCCTATCCTGACTGCCATTTTCAGAGGGCCTTTCCCACTGAACACCAATGTTTATGGGCTGCTTCTCCATTGACCACCAATGTTATGAGGGTTCCTTCTCCAGTGGCCACCAATGGAACGGGTCCTTTTTGTTAGTTGGGCAGTGAGCAGTAGTCACGTGATCTTCTGCCTATTCTGACTGCCAGTATTAGAGGCTTCTTGTCCACTGAGCACCAACAGCATGGGAAACAGTTTCAAAACCCCAGTGTTGCAAGGCCACCATGCTAACAGCCTTATTCAACCAGGGACCCAGGAACACTAGGATTACTCAAGGGGTTGCTAGGGGTTCCTTGGGCAGTGAGCAGCGGCGCTTGATCTTTTGCCTACTCTGACCGCCAATGTTATGGGATGCTTCTCCATTGACCACCAATGTTATGGGGTTCCTCCACTGAACGCCAATGTTAGAGGCTCCTTCTCCACTGACCACCAACAGTGTAAGAATCAGTCTCAAAATCCCAGTCCTACATGGCCACCATGCTTACAGCTTTTCTCAACCAGGGATCCATGGAACTCTAGGGTTCTTCCAGAGGTTGCTAGGGGTTCCTTGGGTAGTGAGCAGTAGTCACTTGATCTCCTGCCTATTCTGACTGCCATTTTTAGAGGGACCTTCTCCACTGAGCACCAATGTTATGGGACACTTATCAATTCACTACCAATGTTATGGTGTTCCTTTTCCACTGGCCGCCAAAGTTAGGGGTCATTTTGCACTGACCATTAATGTTAGAGGGCTCTTCTCTACTGACTACCAGTTTTAGGTGGTTCTTCTCCACTGAACACCAAACTTAGAGGGTTGTTCTCCAATGATCAACAAATCTAGAGGGCCCTTCTCCACTTATCACCAATGTTAGGGGTCCCTTTTTCACTGGATATTAATGTTAGAGGACCCTTCCCTACTGGCTGCACATGTTAAGGGGCCTTCTCCACCGACCAATAATATTAAGGAAAACTTCTCCACTGATGAACCAGTGTTACTGTAGAGGACCCTTTTCCACTGACTACCATTGTTAAGGGTTCCTTTTCCAATGACTGTTAATGTTAGAGGACCCATGATAGGGGTCCCTTCTTCACTGACCACCAATGTTAGGGTTCCGTTCTCCGCAGACCTTTTAAAATTGGGTGGCCCTTCTACACTGACTGCCAGTGTTAGGCCCTTTCTCCACTGACCATGAGTCTTTGAGGGCCCTTTTCCACTGACCACCAGTGTTTGCCCCCCCCCCCCCCCCCCCACACACACACAACTTCTTCTCTTTGCATTTCCTTTCTGTAAGTAATTCTTATTTATTTTTATAATTATTACTGACAGTAATCTTGTCATATTGTACAGTACAAAATATTTTGGATATGCTGTATTTATTATTTTATTTAAGATTCCCTCAGACCCAAAAGCTATTTTAAGGGTGCCTTCATGGTAACAAGGCTGAGAAAGACTGGTGCTAACCTTTGGCCATTGTGCCAGTGGCGTAGGTTTGGAGGTGGGCAGCAGATCGGACCCTGCATGTGGGAGGGGAAGGGGGCTTGAGACAGTCACTACTCTGTTACTGACTTTTATATCATAGCGAGTGTGCAGGACAGCTGCACTTGATATTGGTGTTTTCTTAATATAATAAGTTCACAGTAGGGTAGTAAGGTAGTGGTGGGGGAGAGAAGGGGTAGAACAAAATCTGCTCTGGGCACCTTACTTTGGTAGTTCAGCCACTGTGCGATTATCCCATGGTGCCATGTCATTGAGACATTGTAGTCCTGTGTGTTTGCAGAGAGAAGAGTGCATTAGGTTGGAGGCTCCCCGTCTCCCTGCTGTGTTCATGTAAGGATAGAGTTTGGCCCAGGGCTGGCGAGGTCTCTTAATGAGGGGAGCGATGGAAAATTCTCCGGGGCAGGCTGTACCCGTTCTGTAGTTATTTTGCATCTTCCCATGTGTCTATCATCTCCTCACCACATGTTCCCCCGAGGGGACACACATTACTCTGCTTGGCTGGAGTCTCATGGTGCCCTTGAAAGAGGATATAGCCGATTGAGATGTTAACTACTTCCTGTCGAGATTGCAAGGATGGTTGTGGGATGGACAGCTGTTAGATCTTAACACTCGTTGTCCCAACACCGCTACCCTACCACTGACCCCACCATATTCCTACCACCACCACTGCCCCACCAGCTCTACCACCACTACCCTACCATCACCACTGCCCTACCACAGACACCACCACTAACCTAGCACGACCACTGCCCTACCACCGACACCTCCACACCCCCACCAGCACTACCACCACTACCCTACCATCACCACTGCCCTACCACCAACCCCACCACTGTCCTACCACCACCACTGTCCCTCCAGCACTACCACCACTACCCTACCATCACCACTGCCCCTATCACAGAACACCACCATTACCCTACCACCACCACTGCCCTACCACCGACACCACCACTGTCTTACCACCACCACTGCCCTACCAGAACTACCACCACTACCCTAACATCACCACTGCCCTGCCCCACCAGCACTACAAGCACTACCCTGCCATCACCACAGACACCACCACTACTGCCCTACCACCACCACTGTCCTACCACCACTGCCCTACCACCAACACCACCACTGTCTTACCACCACCACTGCCCCACCAGCGCTACCACCACTACCCTAACATCACCACTGTACCACCTGTACTACAACCACTACCCTGCCATTGCCACTGTCCTACCACAGTCACCACCACTACCTTACCATTACCACTGCCCTACCACTGACACCACCACTGTCCTACCACCACCACTGTCCTACCAGAGCTACCACCACTACCCTACCATGACCACTGCCCAACCACAGACACGACCACTATCCTACCACCACCACTGCCCTACCACCGAAACCACCACTGTCCTACCATCACCGCTGCCCCCACCAGTACTACCACCACTACCCTACCATCACCACTGCCTTATCCCAACACCACCACTGCCCTACCACCACCACTGCCCCACCAATGCTACCACCACTACCCTACCATCACTACTGCTCTACCACTGACCCCACCACTGCCCTACCACCGACCCATCATTACCCTACCACCAACACTGCCTTACACTGACACCCCACTACCCTACTACACCACTGTCCTACCACTGACCCCACCACTAACCTACCACCACCACCCTACCATGGACTCCACCATTAGCCTACCCCCAACACTACCTCACCACCTCAAACAGGATATGGAGGTGGTCTCTCCTGAACACTAGGTATGGCCCTTGTATGCCACCTGCCCTGGATTGGTGTTATGCAATACCATGGTGCTGCAGAGCTGGCCACCAACAGCCACAGGAATAGGTGACACCATGCATCCTGGTCCAAGAGTATCAATATTTGTTATGGAACTGGCGGCCACATCCTGGTGCATGGAGCATGGTCCCCGCGCCGTAGCAAGTCACAGCACTGATCCAGAGCAAAACCGGGTCCTGTGCTTGCAACCCCAAATGGCACCCACGGATGAGAAACACTGGACTACAGACTGTAGTCCTGTCCCAGGGTGACAACGCATTTCCTCCATACGGTGCAGTCAGTGAGTGTTGTCACCCTAAGACAAGAATTGTTATTGGCAGGATCACAAGGTGAGAATAAAGGGGAAAAAAATTCTAAAACCAATCCCGTCACCACATCCAATGACTAGGAAGCTGCGATATGTTACATTGTTCTTGTGTTTCGGCTTTACGATACATTCCAGCTCTTCTTCAATCAATTCCTTCTTCCCGCTGCAATAACTCTATCCAAGAAGAGAACCCCCTCCCCCTACACCATGGTAATTCTGAAATCAGGGCGGAGGTCCCCTTTAAGCGAAATCTGAGGGCTGCGCAGCCTTGGGAAGTCAGTTGGCGGTTATGTAGGTCGCTCGTGGCCTTTTCACAATAAGAATTCTAATGGTAACAAGAGATTACACCATCCCTGGTAATTGTGACACTCCGCCTCGTGTTCTGAGCAGGATATCGATTTTCAGATGATGGGAGATTCAGCGCCTGAACTGTTTGACAACAAACATCCTGGGGGCCGCACCGCGCCCGCCATATGGATTCCTACACCTACTGCGCCGATTTACCTACCGCTGAGCCTTCCATCCATAGGCTGCTGGGATCCTAAAGGGGCATTCTGCCCACAGAGCTTCTGTATTAGGGTGGGGAAGGCTTGGAAATGTTGTCAGCCTGGCAATTATGTCTGCCCCCCCCCCCCCAGAGGAGATTTAACCTCGATGGCAGAAGAAGTGATAACGAATCTGCCCAATACAGAGATGAAAAGGGAACCGTTTTCTGTTTCTGTCCATCCAGTCCTGAGATTTACATAGCTCTGCTGCACAGCACTTCACTGTTCTGTATGGCGGGAGACTTGAATTTGCAGTTCAGTAATACTTACAGGTCTTGTCCCTCCTTCTGCCTGTGATTGGACAGTGAAAGGTTCATTTGTTTGCACCCCAGATGGTTACGCCTTACAGGTTCTAGCCAGTGACTTTGCACCCCAGAAGGTGAGATGATGTCATCAGTCTGCTGCAGGCAGGAGGAAGCATTTCCTCAGTCTCCCCTGAGAGTTGACAGAGCTGCGGCACGCTCTGTGATCGCTGCGTCCTTAGGACTCACAGATCACAGATCGGGGTAAAGGGCCAATCACAGCGGTCCTTTACCATGTGATCAGCTGTGTCCAATCACAACTGATCACTGTGTAAACATGAGCCGGTTATTGGCATTCCTTTCCTCACACTTACAGCGCTTGAGGAGAGGAGAGCGAATAACTGGCTTGTGTGCAAGGGACATCTACACTGATCATCAATGTCCTGATTATCAGTGCAGTCCCAGCAGTGCTGCCAATCAGTGCCCATTACTGCTGCCAATCAGTGCCCTGCAGTGCTGCCTATCAGTGCCTCCTCATCAGTGTCACCCATCAGTGCAGCCTATCAGTGCCCATCAGTGCTGCCTCATCAGTGCCGCCTCATCAGTGCCCATCAGTGCCGCCTCATCAGTGCCCATCAGTGCCGCCTCATCAGTGCCCTGCAGTGCTGCCTATCGGTGCCTCCTCATCAGTGCTGCCTATCAGTGTAGCCTCATCAGTGCAGCCTCATCAGTGTCCATCAGGGCAGCCTATCAGTGTCCATCAGTGCCCATAAGTTCAGGATATCAGTGCCCATCAGTGCTGCCTCATCAGTGCCCATCAGTGCAACCTTATTAGTGCATCATATCAGTGCCCATCAGTGCTACCTCATCAGTGCAGCCTCATCAGTGCCCATCAGTGCAGCCTCATCAGTGCCCATCAGTGCAGCCTATCAGTGCTACAGCCTCATCAGTGCAGCCTACCAGTGTCCATTAGTGCCACCTTATCAGTGCCCATCAGTGCCACCTCATCACTGCTTATCAGCACAGCCTATCAGTGCCCATCAGTGAAGGAGAAGAATGACCTGTTTGGAAAATTTTATAACAAACTATAAAAAAGTTTTTTTTTTTCAAAATTTTTGTTCTTTTTGCGTTTGTTTAGCAAAACAATAAAAAATCCAGCAGCGATTAAATACCACCAAAAGAAAGCTCTATTTGTGTGGAAAAAAATTGATAAAAATGTCATTTGGGTACAGCGTTGTATGACGGCGCCATTGTCATTCAAAGTGTGACAGCGCTGAAAGCTGAAAATTGTCCTGGGCAGCAACGGGGTGACAGCACCCGGTATTGAAGTGGTTAAAAATGGTCCACATTGTATATTACCAATTCTCCAGGGGGGGGGGGGGCAAACTTTTTATACAGCTGTAAATAGTATCAGTGTTCTTCATTGGTCGGATTTTGCGGTTTTAGCAGCCCCCCCCTCCCCCCTTAAAGTATCATCTCCTTGGTTTTTTTTTTGTTTTTTTTAAATAATAGCAGAAATTCTCCAAAACGGCGGCGCACCTGACTGCGGTCACATGAGCGGCCCCTCCACCCGCCTGTAGATAATAGGGACAGATGATCTCTTCTTCCCCCCAAAGAGCGAAGGCGTTTTCAGGCACTGAGGCGTCACCAGGCGGAGGACAGACGCTGCTCGTTAGGCGGTCCCGCGAATCATTAGACAGATGCACATCAGCGAGCGGGAAGCGTTCTCCTATGGCACGGTGATAAATATCCCATTGTCAGAGCTGATGTGATTGCATTAATGAGAGTGAGAAGACATTGTCTGCTAATCCCCCCCCCCATCGTATGTTTACCTTCCTTCTTCAAGCCTTGAAGGACAAGTCGGCTTTGATTTAAAAATAATAATAAAAAAATGCCAACGACGCCATTCACAGCGATGGATGGAGATGAGCCTGGCAGAAACTTCACAAGTGGAGCTGTTATGGGGGGGGAGGGGAGGGGGCAATATTCTGCTGCACTCAGCAAACTTTCTGCCAAGAGATGGTGCTCAGAAAAAAAAAAAGTCCAGTGACTTTGCCTAGGCTACTATGATGTCATCAGCCTACCCTCCCCCAATGATCTTGCAGACTGTACATTGTAACATTGTAGAAAAAAAGTGAACATTGTTACTTTTTAGCAGGCAGGAGGAAGCATTTCCTCAGTCTCCCCTCCCCCAGTGATCAGACTGTACATTGTAACTTTGTAGAAGGAGAAGGAAGCATTTCCTCAGTCTCCCCTCCCCCAGTGATCAGACTGTACATTGTAACTTTGTGGAAGGAGGAGGAATCATTTCCTCAGTCTCCCCTCCCCCAGTAATCAGACTGTACATTGTAACTTTGTAGAAGGGGGAGGAGGCATTTCCTCAGTCTCCCCTCCCCCAGTGATCAGACTGTACATTGTAACTTTGTAGAAGGAGGAGGAAGCATTTCCTCAGTCTCCCCTCCCCCAGTGATCAGACTGTACATTGTAACTTTGTAGAAGGAGAAGGAAGCATTTCCTCAGTCTCCCCTCCCCCAGTGATTAGACTGTACATTGTAACTTTGTAGAAGGAGGAGGAGGCATTTCCTCAGTCTCCCCTCCCCCAGTGATCAGACTGTACATTGTAACTTTGTAGAAGGGAGGAGGAAGCATTTCCTCAGTCTCCCCTCCCCCAGTGATTAGACTGTACATTGTAACTTTGTAGAAGGAGGAGGAGGCATTTCCTTAGTCTCCCCTCCCCCAGTGATCAGACTGTACATTGTAACTTCGTAGAAGGAGGAGGAGGGCATTTCCTCAGTCCCCCCTCCCAAGTGATCAGACTGTACATTGTAACTTTGTAGAAGGATAGGGAAGCATTTCCTCAGACTCCCCTCCCCCAGTGATCAGACTGTACATTGTAACTTTGTAGGAGGAGGAAGCATTTCCTCAGTCTCCCCTCCCCCAGTGATCAGACTGTACATTGTAACTTTGTAGAAGGAGGAGGGGCATTTCCTTAGTCTCCCCTCCCCCAGTGATCAGACTGTACATTGTAACTTTGTAGGAGGAGGAAGCATTTCCTCAGTCTCTCCTCCCCCAGTGATCAGACTGTACTACTCACTGCTATAAATGAGGAAGACGCTAATCAAGCAAGATCTGTGTTTGATTGGCTACAGTGGAGGGCAGAAGAGATATTAGACCCCTGATATCTCCATATAGAGAACATGTCACCTTGTTAGCCCCCTTGTGATAGCAATAAAGTTAAAACAAAAATTAAAATATATATATATATATATTAATTTTGGCAAAAAAAAAACACAGTAGGGCTTATTTTTGGGGTAGGTCTTACCATGTAATGTGATGTCTTCTCTCCCCCTCTCCCTCCCTGCCTGTCAGGAATCCCCAGTTTGAACCGAGTTAAAGTGCTTGTAAAATCCTATAATCCACTCTATTACAGTATTATATAATGTACAATGTGTGTTTCTGTAATATAATTGTGCCAAATACCTTTGTTACAGCGCCGTTGGGCGCTTCCGTGACCCGCCGGCGCCCTCTTCCCTGCTCCGAGCACTGCAGAGGGAGGGGCTGAGATCCCCCGCTGACAGCTGGGAGAGAAGGAGGAGAGCAGCGGGAGGTCAGCTGAGCGCCGAGCGGCGCTGTAACAAAGGTATTTGGCACAATTATATTAGAGAAACACACACATTGTACATTATATAATACTGTAATAGAGTGGATTATAGAATTTCACAACCTATTTAAACTAGGGTTTATTTTCAGGGTAGGGCTTATATTGCAGACCTCCAGGAAAATCACAGTAGGTCTTATTTTCAGGGTAGGTCTTATTTTTGGGGAAACAGGGTATATATACAATGTACAATTTATTGAAAATAATGAAGATTTCCCTCCATCTGCAGATAGTCGCACATTCGCCGCACTCCTCTACTTCCCACCATCATGCTTTTGAGTTTTACGATCGCCAGTTGTGGATGTAGAATCTCCGGCGGATGTGTGGCCGATCCTCCCGGGTCTTTGGGTTCTCCCACCATTGATATAGATGAGTTTTTTGGGAAGTTTTGGCGCAGTTCTTGTTTTGGGTTTCTTGGCGCCTTGGAAAGCTCCGGACCAGAAATGCACACCGGAGGAAGCTGAAGAGGAATGATTCGCTGTGCGTTATCGGGGACGCATCTTTATGAGGGTTTTTTGCAGCTCCTTAAGTCTCCGTACATTACGCTTTGTTATCATCGGCGGAGCGCTTTATTCCCGGTATCCCTGCGATTCCTTTTTTTTATCTATGTTGCCATTATTTCCTAAATTGCTGAATGCTCAGCGAGTGTGAGGGGAATAAATCAGAACGATCGTCTGGCTGGGAACGGAGAGCGCCGACACCACTGGAGAGGGCGGCGGATGGCGAACAACAGGAAATTGTGCAGCAAATCCTCTGACCTTGTTCCCATTGGACAGACATCTGCTGGAAATGGGACACGTCTAGATTGGAGTTGATGAATGCCGTGCGGATGTGAGCAGCGGCGGATCTCATCGGGCGAATATGTAGCGATTGTGAGCCTGGAAATAGGCAAATAATGACGTCATCAGATTCGCCAGGACTGAGCTGTTGGTCTTCATACACACAGGATGGTTTTTCTTCCCCCTGGATGTCTTTGCTACTGGTGGGAAAAAAGCTTAAAGTGTGCGTAAACCCGCGTTTAGGTACGTTCAGACGAGTTTAGGTGCGTCAAGCTTTTGGGCAATCATTCATTCCATTGACTAGAATATTCATTTTTTTTGTCCATTGGATTGAATGAACGCTCAGGACCAGCGTTTAGGCGTGTTCAGCATTCAAGCGGTACTCTCTTACTAAATGGTGGACCGCGGTCCGGATCTGGACCAAGTCAATGTCCCATCCAGACTTCCCGCCATTTAAGAGCCATTCTGCCACCAGCCGTCACCCCTGCCACTTTTATTCTCACAGAGATGACAGAGGGAGGACAGCTGTGGAGGACAATAATGGGGAGACAATAATGGGGGGGGGCTGAGGACAGTAATGGGGGGGAGCTGAGGAAAGCAATGGAGGGGAGCTGAGGAAAGCAATGGAGGGGGGGGTGGGGAGCTGAGAACAGTTATGGGGGGGCTGAGGACAGTAATGGGGGGGAGCTGAGGAAAGCAATGGAGGGGGGGGGGACAGTAATGAGGGGCTGAGGACAATAAAAGGGAGGGGCCTGGGTACAGTAATGAGGGGCTGAGGACAGTGATGGTTGGGGCTGAGGACAGTAATGGGGGGGAGCTGAGGAAAGCAATGGGGGGGGAGCTGAGAACAGTTATGGGGGGGGGGGCTGAGGACAGTAATGAGGGGCTGAGGGCAGTAATTGGGGGAGGTGAGGGGCACGATGGAGGGGGAGGGGAGCTGAGGACAGTAATGGGGGGGAGGGGCTGAAGACAGAAATGGGGGACCGAAGACAAAAAGGAGGGGGGCTGAGGACAGTAATGTGGGGGTAGCTGACGACGGTAATGAAGGGGAGCTGAGGATAGTAATGGCTGGGCATAAGGACAGTAATGAGGGGGGCTGAGGACAGTAATGGGGGGCTGTGCACAGTTACGGTTGGGGCTGAGGAAAGCACTGAGGGAGCTAAGGATAGTAATGAGGGGGCTGAGAAAAGCAGTAGGGGAGAGACTCGGCTCAGATCTGTGCATGCGCACGTCATGGGTAGGCCATCCCATTCATTTTAATGGGCTGCCCTCCCCATGAGAAAGAGGGAAAGAAGTTCCACCCTTTTTTTTTGTAATCGTGCCACACCAAGTTGCATGGTGCTGTGTGCCACGTGGTTTGGAGCACCCAAAAATGTGTTGTAGGTGCTGATTTGTTGGGGGGGGTACCATGAAGAATTAAGGGCGCCCTTGTGTATCTGATAGAGTGCAGCACATGTGGTCGGGAACACTTGATTTTGTGCATGTTCCCCAGCCACAGAGATGTGGACCGCGATAAGAGGAGATGGGGGGCTGTGATGTGAAGGATTATGATCGCATGATTCGGACGTCAGCTGGAAAAATATTTTACCGACTGGATGTCCGAGAAATGAAATTCATTACCTCTTCTCTCAACGCTCCTCGGAGGCGGAACAAACCGCAAATTTATTGAAAAAATGTAATAGGAAGAAATAAAAGGCACACCTCCCAACTTTCTGAGATGGGAACGAGGGACACCTATTATCAAAAGTATGTAGGCATAGGACACGCCCCCTGTTACTCCCTCCTTAAAGGAGAATTATCCCCAAAAAATGATTAGTTAAACCCACAAATGCTTTTTTCTACCACTATTATTCCTTTATATTGGCTTTTAAGATCTACAAATGCAGCAATTTAGAAATTGGATGAAAGGTTTAGTACTGGGAAACACTTTTTGAAAGATAAAAAGTGAATTTTATACACAACTATATAGATCAGACCAAAATGAGGGACACATAAGGAGGAATGAGGGACAGAGGGACTTTCTTCCAAATCAGGGACAGTCCCTCGAAATCCGGGACAGTTGGGAGGTATGTAAAAGGAGCAAATCAGAGAAGAAATATACAGAAAGGAAGTATAGAAAGGCAACAAAGTATACAAGCAACATTGTATCAATCAAGGCCACATGGCGGGGGATCAGCCAATCAGAGGCAGACAAGAGTTTAGAGCATGGAGTATATTGTAAATAATAGTTGCTGTGATTGGACGGCATTGTGGGAGCTGCAGACGGATAATGAAGTCTCTGTGGTGCAGTGTTGGTCGCTTGTCCAAAAGACGTGTCTCCCCTCCCCCAATGTGACCACAGGCACTTACTTTCATCTTGAAGCTTCTGTTTTGGTCAGAAGTTCATTTGAAACTTGAGGAGACTTAAAGCTTTCATAACATAACAAGACACCCCCCCCCCCCCCTTGAAAAAAAAAAAAAAAGTTAGCTGATTTCAGCCGAGGTGACTAATTTTGTTTTCTTCTTTTTTTATTATTATTATTATTATTATTAGAGGTACTTTTCTAGCATAATCAATTGATGCAATGCTATATATATATATATATATATATATATATATATATATATATATATATATATATATATATATATATATATATATATATATATATATATATATATATATATATATATATATATTATATTGTTAAAATATATTATATTGTTTTATTTTATTATTGTTATATTATAATTATTGTTATGGCTTCACCAAAATAACATTGACCATAAAATATAGAATATAATATAATAATAATAATAAAAATAATAAATAATATAATAATATTATAGTATAATATAAAAATAATATAATATAATACATAGCTCCCAACTGCCCCTGATTTCGAGGGACTGTCCCTGATTTGGAGTAATGTCCCTCTGTCCCTCTTTCCTCCTCATTTGTCCCTCATTTATGTTTGATCCATATAAGTTGTATGTAAAATGCACTTTTTATCTTTCAAAAAGTGTTTTCCAGTGCTAAACCTTTAATCCAATTTCTAAATTGCTGCATTTGTACATTTTAAAAGCCAATATAAAGGAATAGTAGTGATATAAAAAAAAAAAAAAGTCCTTGGGGATTTAATTAACCTTTTTTATTTGGTTAATTCTCCTTTAAGGGGGTGTGGCAGGGGGCGTGTCCTATGCCTACAGAAGTTAGTAGGTGTCCCTCATTCCCATCTCAAAATGTTGG
>JBBGZY010002641.1:20000-270000 GCA_037952925.1 Lithobates clamitans
ACTCGCCGTGTTTGGAGGAAGAAAAATGCTGACTATGACCCTAAGAACACCATCCCTACAGTCAGGCACGGAGGTGGAAACATTATACTTTGAGGCTGTTTCTCTGCTAAAGGTACAGGCCGACTTTGCTGCATTGAGGGGCCAATGGACGGGGCCATGTATTGTAAAATCTTGGATGAGAACCTTCTTCCCTCAGCCAGAACACTGAAGATGGGTCATGGATGTGTCTTCCAGCATGACAAAGACCCAAAACATACTGCCAAGGCAACAAAGGAGTGGTTTAAGAAGAAGCACATTTAGGTCATGGTCTCCAGACCTTAATCCTACAGAAAATTTATGGAGGGAGCTGAAACTTCCAGTTGCCAAGCGACAGCCAAGAAACCGTAAGGATTTAGAGAAGATTTGTAAGAAGAGTGGACCAAAATCCCTCCTGAGATGTGTGCAAACCTGGTCACCAACTACAAGAAACGTCTTACCTCTGTGCTTGCCAACAAGGGTTTCTCCACCAACTACTAAGTCATGTTTTGCTTGGGGGATCAAATACTTATTTTACTCACTGAACTGCAACTCAATTTATAACATTTGTATCATGTGTTTTTTCTGGATTTTTGGTTGATATTCTGTCTCGTTCATTTAAAATACATCTATGATAAAAAATGATAGACCCTTCATTTCTTTATAAGTGGGCAAACCTACAGAATCTGCAGGGGATCAAATCATTATTTTCCCCACTGTATATATATATATAAGAGCCATCTCAGGCGCACTCAGTAGAATATCATACTAGAGTCAATGAAACTCTCAGCATGTCCGTGTCGAGTGCAAGGAGGAAACCCACACAATCACAGGGAGAACATGCAAACTGCATGCAGATATTGTCCTGACCAGGACTTAAACCCAGGACCCCGGTGCTGCAAGGCAGATGTACTAACCACCAAGCCGCCGTGCTGCCCCAGCAGGTATTCACATGTCTCCTTCCATCACAAATCCTAAAAATAAGAGGATTATTCTTCCGTAGGCTTTTGGAAGTTCCCAGCCCCCCCCTCCCTCAGCTGCCCCCCTCAGGAATGCGGAGGAGGTTACACTCCGGCTACTGTGTCCTTCTATCTGTCACTTTGTATCAGTTGGTCGGTGACCCGCACACACAGAGCTCTGCCCATTGTGTATCAGATATCCGGGACCGAGGGTCAGCTGGGACCCCCACAACCAGCACCTGCCCGCCATCCAATCCCCCTCCGCCTTATATAAACCATCCCCCCCAGAGATGTCACCGCATTCCAGACGCAGATCGGACGCAGTTGTTGGGAAAATGTAACTCAATTCTTTTTTTTTTTTTTTTTTGAGATGAGAAGCCGGGCAGCTGCCTGAGAACTGAGGATCAGATGTGTCCTCCCTTGTATGAGGGATCGGCGCAAAACGTTACATTGTGTCAGAGCGTTAGACAAATGGCACACGGCGAATTGTACTAGAAAGCACATGTGACTGTATGGGAGGGGGTTGGGGAAAGATCTTCACATGTTCCGAGGTATCAATATATCCACCAAATTGGGAAAATGTCTGCAGTCTCTGACCATCTCCTGTACTACGTCTGCAGTCTCTGACCGTCTCCTGTAGTATGTCTGCAGTCTCTGACCATCTCCTGTAGTGTGTCTGCAGTCTCTGATCATCTCCTGTACTATGTCTGCAGTCTCTGATCATCTCCTGTACTATGTCTGCAGTCTCTGATCATCTCCTGTAGTGTGTCTGCAGTCTCTGACCATCTCCTGTACCATGTCTGCAGTCTCTGATCATCTCCTGTACTATGTCTGCAGTCTCTGATCATCTCCTGTAGTGTGTCTGCAGTCTCTGACCATCTCCTGTACCATGTCTGCAGTCTCTGATCATCTCCTGTAGTGTGTCTGCAGTCTCTGACAGTCTCCTGTACTATGTCTGTAGTCTCTGACCATCTCCTGTAGTGTGTCTGCAGTCTCTGACCATCTCCTGTACTACGTCTGCAGTCTCTGATCGTCTCCTGTAGTATGTCTGCAGTCTCTGACCATCTCCTGTAGTGTGTCTGCAGTCTCTGACCATCTCCTGTACTATGTCTGCAGTCTCTGACCGTCTCCTGTACTATGTCTGCAGTCTCTGACCGTCTCCTGTAGTATGTCTGCAGTCTCTGATCATCCCCTGTAGTGTGTCTGCAGTCTCTGACGGTCTCCTGTACTATGTCTGCAGTCTCTGACCATCTCCTGTACCATGTCTGCAGTCTCTGATCATCTCCTGTAGTGTGTCTGCAGTCTCTGACGGTCTCCTGTACTATGTCTGTAGTCTCTGACCATCTCCTGTACTATGTCTGCAGTCTCTGACCATCTCCTGTACTATGTCTGCAGTCTCTGACCATCTCCTGTACTATGTCTGCAGTCTCTGACCGTCTCCTGTACCATGTCTGTAGTCTCTGACCACCTCCTGTACTATGTCTGCAGTCTCTGACCGTCTCCTGTACCATGTCTGCAGTCTCTGATCATCTCCTGTACCGTGTCTGCAGTCTTTGGCCATCTCCTGTAGTGTGTCTGCAGTCTCTGACCATCTCCTATACTATGTCTGCAGTCTCTGACCGTCTCCTGTACCATGTCTGCAGTCTCTGATCATCTCCTGTACCATGTCTGCAGTCTTTGGCCATCTCCTGTAGTGTGTCTGCAGTCTCTGACCATCTCCTGTACCATATCTGCAGTCTCTGACCATCTCCTGTAGTATGTCTGCAGTCTCTGACCGTCTCTCGTACTATGTCTGCAGTCTCTGATCATCTCCTGTACTATGTCTGCCGTCTCTGATCATCTCCTGTACTATGTCTGCAGTCTCTGACCGTCTCCTGTAGTATGTCTGCAGTCTCTGATCATCTCCTGTAGTGTGTCTGCAGTCTCTGATCATCTCTTGTACCATGTCTGCAGTCTCTGATCATCTCCTGTACTATGTCTGCAGTCTCTGACATCTCTTGTACCATGTCTGCAGTCTCTGATTATCTCCTGTACCATGTCTGCAGTCTCTGATCATCTCTTGTACCATGTCTGCAGTCTCTGATTATCTCCTGTACTATGTCTGCAGTCTCTGACATCTCTTGTATCATGTCTGCAGTCTCTGATTATCTCCTGTACCATGTCTGCAGTCTCTGACCATCTCCTGTACTATGTCTGGAGTCTCTGATCATCTCCTGTACCATATCTGCAGTCTCTGACCATCTCCTGTACCATGTCTGCAGTCTCTGACCATCTCTTGTACTATGTCTGCAGTCTCTGATTATCTCCTGTACTATGTCTGCAGTCTCTGACCATCTCCTGTACTATGTCTGCAGTCTCTGACCATCTCTTGTACTATGTCTGCAGTCTCTGACCACTTTAGGACTCTTATATGAAGACATTGTTGGGTTTTACCATTGTCCTTCATGCTACAGTTTTGGATTGCATGTTTCTAATTAGCATATAAGCAATGCAGCCCAACTAATTGGCTCCTTGTGCTGCTTCTCCATCTTCCAGTCAGAGCTCTGCTGTACAGGGATGCCGAGTCAAATTCCGCTACTTGCACAGCTTGCATTTAATGACGCACCGACGAATAAAAAAAAAAAAATCAGCATTCATTTGTGTCCTTTTACATTTAATGTGAGTTCAGCGCGCGGAGATCCTGATCAGTCACCTGTGACAGACGTTCGTCTGTTAATACACGCCGCCGCGATGGGAGCGTCTGGTAAAATTTCCGCGCATTAATTCCTGCCGAGCCGAGTGGGTGTTTTAAATCAGCATTTCCATTTTGCAAATAAACTCGCATTAGCACCCACCGGGCCCTGATTAACTCCGCTCCCGCCTGCAGCCTCATAGAACAAACATTGTCCTCCCCCTCCCCCCCCCCCCCGAAGTTCCACCAGAGGATGCGTTATTAGGAATTCAGATCCGTTCCTATTTATTCCGAGCGACGAGCGCGCGGCGAGTCAGGGTGCTGACAGACGAACAGCACGGCGCCTAATATAACCTGTAGCGAGCGCGCGGAGAGAAGGAGGAAGTCATATGTCTCCGAGTTTCTTCATAAATGAAATTATCTCCCTTGTGTGTTCCGCCAAACACCTTTTATTTACTGCACTTTAAATAGCGAGCCGCTGGAACGCCGCTTTCCTGAACCCATTTATTTCTTGTATTCGCGATTTGTCGCTTAACAAAAAAAAGGGAAGCGCTTTATAGATCCCTAGTATTGGGAATCGTGGAAGCACCTTGTGAGCTTTCCATAGGAAAGAACACAGGGAGGTGAAGGGTTCCCAGTGACCCGTCGTATCTTAATCTCTTCCCTTCTACTCTGCCCATATACGTGGCGATTCGATTAATCAGCCAATATCACCCCGGGGGTTCCTCCAGAGGTTGTTGGGGTTCCTTGAGCTGCCAGTGAGTGACTTATCATTTGATGGTGCCACCCTAGTTCTGGGGTCAACTAACGTAAGACACATTCTTCTCATTGACCACCAATAAATTGGCTTTAGCAGGGGTTCTATGAGACCCAAAAATTAATTCAAGGGTTTCTCAAACATAGGGAACTTTTTTAAAAAAAGGGCCAGTTGTTGGTGTCAGTTGGAGGAATGGTGCCCAATCATTGGTGTCAGTTGGAAAAATGAAGCCCCAAGAGCCAGAGAGAGGCACGGCCACGGACATCAGTTTGGAGATCACTAGCCAACTTGCTGTCCTTCAGACTTTAGGAGGGCTGGATTGTGGCCTGTGGTCAGTAGAAGGAGGAATAGTGCCCCATCACCGGGCACCATGATCATCATCATCGCCCTTTTAATCTGGCCATATATGTGGCAATTGTGAGCAGACGTTCTCAACCAGGTTTCCTCCAGAGGTTGTTGGGGTTCCTTGAGCTGTCACCGATTGACTACCCATTTGATGGTGCCAACATAGTTCTGGCGCTAACCAATGTAAGGGACATTCTTCCCACTGACCATGAATGAACCGACTTTAGCGAGTGTTCTGTGAGACCCAAAACCTAATTCAAGGGTTCCTCTAAAGCAGGATTCCCTAAACTTACTGAACAAAGGGCCAATTTCTGTTTCAGGCTTCAGGAGGGCTGGATAGTTTCCAGTGGGAGTTAAAAAAAAAAAATTACTTAGTGCCTGTGGTCAGTAGGAGGAGGAACAGTACCCCATTGTTGGTGTCAGTAGGAGGAACAGTGCCCCATCATTGGAGTCATCGAGAGGAATAATGCCCTATCGTTGGTATCAGTGGGATTAATAATGCCTCATCATTGGTATCAGTTAGAGAAATAGTGCCCCATCATTGGTATCAGTGGGAGGAATAGTGCCTCATCATTGGTATCAGTGTAAGTAATAGTGCCTCATTATTGGTGTCAGTGGAAGGAATAGTGTCCCACCATTGGTGTCAGTGGGAGGAATATTGCCCCGTCATTGGGGTCAGTGGGAGGAAAAGTCTCCTATCATTGGTGTCAGTGGAAGGAATAGTGTCCCACCATTGGTGTCAGTGGGAGGAATAGTGCCTCATCATTGGGGTCAGTGGGAGGAAAAGTCTCCTATCATTGGTGTCAGTGGGAGGAATAGTGTCCCATCATTGGTGTCAGTGGGAGGAATATTGCCCCGTCATTGGTGTCAGTGGAAGGAATAGTGTCCCACCATTGGTGTCAGTGGGAGGAATATTGCCCCGTCATTGGGGTCAGTGGGAGGAAAAGTCTCCTATCATTGGTGTCAGTGGGAGGAATAGTGCCCCATCATTAGTGTCAGTGGGGAAAATAGTGCCCCATCATTGGTGTCATTAAGAGGAAATAGTGCCCTATCATTGGTGTCAGTGGGAGGAATAGGTTTTAACTGGGTGAATGGGGGGAGTTAAAACTGCCTGTTTTTACCATCCCCTGGCCGCCCATATGCTGGGTGGCTGGGTTCTTTTACTCAGGATGTCCCCTCTGCCTCCTCTGCAATGTGGACAGTTGATACCCAGGTTGAACTGCGCCCCATACATGAAGAGAATACCGGAATTTGGAGCAAATGAAATTGAGAGTTTTAATTTTCCTGAAAATATGGAAATGTTGGCAAAACTTTGCCATTTTGGTGAAATTTAATGAAATCAATGGAGAAAGTGAACTTTAGGTAGTTTTTTTTTCCAGGGTGAATTGGACTCCTGAGGGTTACAGAAGCTTCTTCTAAGTATTCTGGGCCCGTAATTGAACCCTCATCGGTCTGATTATTTTAAGTTTGCTTATTTACAGGAAGAAAAAGGGAAAAATTAAAATTAAAAAGTGTAAATCAACAGTAGACAAAATATGATCAATTACACACAAAAAAAGAACAAAAACACAAGTACTAAGAACTCAAAATTTCATAAATATCCTAAAACATTCCAAAATCTTTAAATAAGATCTTGTATGTCAAAGTGAGCAAAATTGGGAGTCTCCAGTTCTGCAAATATTTGCGGATGCCGAAATGGGTAAATTGCCATGGAGATCGGTGTGATCGAATTCACTCTGCTTGTCCCTGATGCAAAACAGTTAAACCGCAGGTGAAAGTAGAAATCAGGCTTGTAGTGAAAGGGGATGAGCCGGGGGGGGGAGGTACTTGGATGGGCCTATAGGAGGTGGGAGAGGTAAAAGCGAAGGCGGGGCTGTGGCACAGAGGCAGTGCCATCTGAAACGCGTAGACACCCTCCTTATACAGTATGTTGTGCACAGGAAGCGGGTACACTACTCTACAAATCTAGTGTCTACATTTGGCTGGAGAGTTCCTTTAAGACCCAAGCCTCCGTAGTTCGTTCTGATTTTCAAATGATTTATATTTTCCCTTTCTAATAACAATCTTATTTGTAGTCAGCCATCCACTCTGCCATGTATATTGCAAAAGAGAAAATGATCTCCAGGAGGCCTCAGGCACAACGCGTAGAAATGAGTCGGAGATTTGGTTTCATTGACCTTGGGTCAACCTTGAGCAGTAGACTTGTATGCATTCGGTATTGTCTTAGCAAACAGAAGCTCGGCACAATATACACTGGCGGTATTGGATGCTCAATGGCGTCAGTGGAGGTTGCAGATGAAAGACGGGAGCTCGGTCCCTTCCTTTGATCTATGGAGACCGTTCAGACTGGGCAGCCTTGAGGCACAAGGTGGGGGGTCAAAGCAAAGCTCCAGCAAAAATTAGGATAGAAATGAAAATCCTGCTAGAGGATAAAAAACACAAAACTAACTTCTGCTACAATATTGAACTTCTGTCTAAAGCCGGGGTCTCCATACTTTTCAAACAAAGGACCAGTTGACTTGTCCTTCAGACTTTAGGGGGGCCGGATTGTGGCCAGTGGGGGTTAGAAAATGTCCTGGCCCCAGCATCAGTGAGACTAAGCATGGTCTCAGAGTTGGTGGTCAGTAGGAGGAGGAATAGTGCCCCATCATAGGTGTCAGTGGGAGGAATAGTGCCCCATCATTGGTATTAGTGGGAGGAATAGTGCCCCAACATTGGTGTCAGTGGGAGGAATAGTGCCCCATCATTGATATTAGTGGGAGGAATAGTGCCCCATCATTGGTATTAGTGGGAGGAATAGTGCCCCAACATTGGTGTCAGTGGGAGGAATAGTGCCCCATTATTGGTATTAGTGGGAGGAACAGTGCCCCATCGTTGTTATTAGTGGGAGGAATAGTGCCCCATCGTTGATATTAGTGGGAGGAATAGTGCCCCATAGTTGGTATTAGTGGGAGGAATAGTGCCCCATCGTTGTTATTAGTGGGAGAAATAGTGCCCCATCATTAGTATTAGTGGGAGGAATAGTGCCCTATTATTTGTATCAGTGGGAGGAATAGTGCCCCTTCAGTGATACTAGTGGAAGGAATAATGCCCCATCATTAGTGTCAGTTGTAGGAATTACATCCCACTGTTGGTGTCAGTAGGAGGAATAGCGCCTCATATCATTGGGAGAAAAAATGCCCCAAGGGCCGGATAAAGGCTAGCAAAGGGCCGTAGTTTGGAGTCCACTGGTCTAGATTTTTCCCCTGCAATACTTTTTTCTGCCACTAGATGTCCTTAGTCCAATGGACAGCATCATTCTACTTCAGTTAGTCCCGGACCAGCCCCCAACCTGTGACTGGACCGTGAAAGCAGAAACGGCACAGGAAGGAGATCAGCTCTCTGTCACTCTGCTCTCTCCTCTTATCAGCATGCTCACGGTCTGCTCCTTGTGCTGCTTCTTTCTCTTGCTTTCCAGCCCTGCCGTATGGGAACTGCGAGGGGCTGGTACCAGGTCACATTCAGGTACTTTCCCTGCTTGTATTTATGAAGTACTTTTAACTTCTTGCCACCCAAGTAAAGTATATATGAGGTGGCAAAGAGGGTGGGCTGAGGTTTCTATGCTGAGAGCGTGCTGTCATAGACCGAGCTGTCATAGACAGCCCCTGGTCTCTAGTAATGACTGGGAGCGGGTGGGACCAGCTTACAATCACATGACCACCATGACAGCGAATCAGTCCTTCCCAGGTTTAAAGAGCCAGTTAAATCTGAGCCCAACTTACTTGCACATAGAAGTGTAAACATGCGCATTTAAGGGGTGCCTACGTTCAAAAACACCACTTGCGCTGCACAGGTTACTTATCACCAGGTACGGTGGGGGGGGGAGAGCAATAATTCTAGGCCCATTATTCACGATTAACTATAAACTAATGACCTGTAGGGGCTTATGGGTACCAAACTTTGATGCTGTTTCACAGTTTTGCGCAATTTTAAGGCTTGGCGCATTTCGGGGAAAAACTCATCTTTTATATTTCGCAAGAAAGTTGGGTAATATATTGCTTTTGGGTGCCCTAAAATAAACTTTAGTATGTTTTTTTTACTTAAAATTTGCAATTGATAAACCCCTTGTGCTGATATTGTGTAACATAGAAATCGATACTAGCAATATTTTAATCTCCAGGGTCTCTGCTTTTAGGAGATATATAATATTTGGGGGTTTTTTTTTTAGGTAATCTTCAGGCCTAAAAATTATTTTTTACACACACAATAGGGAAGATTTACTTAACTGGAGCACTCAGAATCTGGTGCAGCTGTGCATGGCAGCCAATCAGCTTCCAACTTCAGTTTGTTCAATTAAGCTTTGACAATAAAACCCGGAAGCTGATTGGTTACTGTGCAAACCAGCACCAGGTTCTGTGGGCACCAGTTTTAGTAAATCTCCTCCAATGCAGTGAAAGAGTTAAACTGCCATAAGAGATGGGTCCGAGAGATGTGTAGATATTTATAGGTTTCTTTCATCAAAGACGCAAACTGAGAGCCTTGGAAACCTGATAAGATTTACCTGAACAGTGTATTTTAGGAAGCCCATTTTTTTTTTTAGCCCTGATGATAGTAAAGATAAAGCGGATCTTCTCACTCTTAAAGTGAAGGTCCACCCTGAAAAAAAAAATGCACAAAGAAATACCTAAAAAAAATGGAGGAGAAAAAAAAAATGTTTTACTTACGTGAAATGGCTGTTGCTAGGCAGTCTTCCTAATCTGCCCCTTCCTACACCGCGGTGATCTTCAGTCTTCTGCTCCCCGCGTTGTCTTCTGGGGAATGGGGCGGGGTGTGTTATGGGAACTGTGTGCGTCCAACAACACATCGCGTCCCATTCACAAAGCGCCGCTCCCGCGTGCGCATTCGGAAACTGGCAGTGAAGCCGCAAGGCTCCACTGCCTGTTTCCCTTACTTAGGATGGCGGTGCCGGGACCCGAGGGACGGGTCGGCCTTGGGCGGCCGACATTGCGGGCACCCAGGACAGGTAAGTCTACTTATTTAAAGTCAGTAGCTACAGTGTTTGTAGCTGCTGACTTTAAAAAAAAAAAATTTAGCTGGCCGGAATCCCGCTTTAATGCAGCTGTGCATGGTAGCCAATTAGCTTCCAACTTTAGCTTGTTCAATTAAGCTTTGAATAATAAAACCTGGAAGCTGATTGGTTTCTATGCAAAGCAGCACCGGATTCTGTGTGCACCAGTTTTAGTAAATCTCCTCCAATGCAGTGAAAGAGTTAAACTGCCATAAGAGATGGGTCAGAGAGCTGTGTAGATATTTATAGGTTTCTTTCATCAAAGACGCAAACTGAGAGCCTTGGAAACCTGATAAGATTTACCTGAACAATGTATTTTAGGAAGCCTTTTTTTTTTTAGCCCTGATCATAATGAAGATAAAGCGGATCTTCTCCCTCTTAATGCAGCTGTGCATGGTAACCAATTAGCTCCCAACTTCAGCTTGTTCAATTAAAGTGCAACTCCACTTTTGTTGAGAACAAAAACATTCCCCTCTGGGTGATCTGTGTACATTGCAAGGATTATAACAACCTTTGTTTTTCAGATTTTTACCTTTTGTTATTCTGAAGTAATCCATGTGTGTTTGTCTGTGCCTCTGTTTTGAATGGGTCTAATGGGAGTGGTTTCATAATTAACTGTCAGGTGTGCAGCTGCAGGGCACTAATAAGGAAATCTGCTGGGCCTGCATCCCTTTAGACGTGCTCCGATTGAAAGTTTCTCTCCAAAAATGAAATTTTTGTTGCAGGGGATGCCTGAGATCTGACTTGTATCTTAGGCAGATTTCTGGGGAGATTGGTGAGCCAATCACACAAGCAGGAAGTGATGTTTCTGGGGAGTGGTCAGTACATACTCTGTGTACAGAACAACTCCAGGTAGCCATATTGCAATGCATTCTCACAAAATTACAGTGGCTGCAGATTGAAAAGAAAAGGTCATTTTTAATAACATTCAATCACAATATGATTAGCGTCGCAATTATATGTGCTATATTATTTTTTTCTTTATTTGCTATTTTTTTTCCCCCACGAAAGCGGAGTTACCCTTTAAGCTTTGACAATAAAACCTGGAAGCTGATTGGATTCTATGCAAAGCAGCCCCGGATTCTGTGTGCATCAGTTTTAGCAAATCTCCTCCAATGCAGCGAAAGAGTTAAACTGCGGTAAGGGATTGGTCAGGGAGCTGTGTAGATATTTATAGCTTTCTTTCATCAAAGACGCAAACTGAGAGCCTTGGAAACCTGATAAGATTTACCTGAACAGTGTATTTTAGGAAGCCTATTTTTTGTTAGCCCAGAACATATTGAATTAAAGTGGATCTCCTCCCTCTTAATAAAGTTCCCTCCTCTCCACCCCTCCTCATGTCCTGTTCATGAATAGTGCCCAACCCCGCCCCCCCCCCCTATGCACGTCACTCACCTAGGCGAAAGACGTGCTCGCCCTGCCTCCTGGGGTATGCATGTCATATATCCCAGGAGGCATAGTGTTTAATTCACAGAGGAGGAGGGGGGTAGGCCTAGACGGCTCTTTGGGGTTCAGTGGGTGGCCTCCCGATGACGTCACAAACAACATGGCGGCGCGGGATGGAGTGGTGGCAGAAGACAAGAGGATCTCAGTGGTTCAACGCTGGATCCGCTGGGTGGGGGCGGGTTTCTAAAATGTGAAGCTCCTGGTAAGTAGCGGTAAAAAAAAGAAAAGAGATTAGATGTAAATTAGACACAAAGTCAATATAATTGTCCGGATCGGACACACGTTGTGTAATATCCCCTCGAGGTTACTCATAGACCCTTGACGGCGCTCGGCAGACTTGCGTCTGACTCATCGTCTGTCGTATAAATGGTTTCCAGCGGCTCTATAGCCCCGCAAGCGAATCGCTTTGAAGAAAAGCGGACTTGTAATGTAGGATGAAAAGATAGCCCTTTGATCCCGGGGAGAGCCTTCTCTATGAAAGCAGCAAAAAGGAGTTAAACGTGAGAAGCGACAAAAGGTGACGGCGCGGGCGGCTTAGTCAGAGATGTTTGGGAGCCCATTGAGGCAGCGCCTGGAAACAGCTGACGGGGGATGGATGGGGATTAAAGCATTCTTTTGGAATCACACAATGGCTAAGGGGGGGAGGGGGTACAGTACAGAGGCTTTGTCGGAATAACCCCATCGTGTGACCCCCCCCCCCCCCGTCAAAGAGGGGGAGATACAAGAGGGGAGCCCTTGGATGTCTCTGCAGGGATTTCTACAGATCAGCACGTGTCTGGTATGACAGGCAGCCTTGTAATCCCAAATATAGACAGGAAAAAATAGTTGTTGGACGCATCAACCAAAATGTGTCACTGGTGCATCATGGGAGGTTGAAAATTCCCCCAGTGATCAGACTGTACAATGTAACTTTGTAGAAGGAGGAAGAAGTATTTCCTCAGTCCCCCCTCCCCCAGTGATCAGACTGTACATTGTAGATTTGTAGGAGGAGGAGGAAGCATTTCCTCAGTCTCCCCTCACCCAGTGATCAGACTGTACATTGTAACTTTGTAGAAGGAGGAGGCATTTCCTCAGTCTCCCCTCCCCCAGTGATCAGACTGTACATTGTAACTTTGTAGAAGGAGGAGGAAGCATTTCCTCAGTCTCCCCTCCCCCAGTGATCAGACTGTACATTGTAACTTTGTAGAAGGAGGAGGAAGCATTTCCTCAGTCTCCCCTCCCCTAGTGATCAGACTGTACATTGTAATTTTGTAGAAGGAGGAGTCATTTCCTCAGTCTCCCCTCCCCCAGTGATCAGACTGTACATTGTAACTTTGTAGTAGGAGGAGGCATTTCCTCAGTCTCCCCTCCCCCAGTGATCAGACTGTACATCGTAACTTTTGTGGAAGGAGGAGGAAGCATTTCCTCAGTCTCCCCTCCCCTAGTGATCAGACTGTACATTGTAATTTTGTAGAAGGAGGAGGCATTTCCTCAGTCTCCCCTCCCCCAGTGATCAGACTGTACATTGTAATTTTGTAGAAGGAGGAGGCATTTCCTCAGTCTCCCCTCCCCCAGTGATCAGACTGTACATTGTAACTTTGTAGAAGGAGGAGGAAGCATTTCCTCAGTCTCCCCTCCCCCAGTGATCAGGCTGTGCATTGTAGCTTTGTAGAAGGAGGAGGAGGAAGCATTTCCTCAGTCTCCCCTCCCCCAGTGATCAGACTGTACATTGTAACTTTGTAGAAGGAGTTGGAAGCATTTCCTCAGTCTCCCCTCCCCCAGTGATCAGACTGTACATTGTAACTTTGTATCAAGTGACAAGGTGAGAGACTGCAGCAGGGGGCTAATCTGTGTCAGACATTTGCGAACACAGCCAAGCACTGCACAGGCTCCACGATTTACATGATTGTGACATTTCTGAGCTGGCATATCAGTCCAGGAAGTAGATGACGACACTGGATGATGCCTAAACAAACATGGTGCCATCCTTCTGAAGAGGGGGGGGGGGAGTGCCGTGATCTCTGTGAGAGGTAATAAATACAGGGAATGGTCACTCTGACATTACTTACATTGAATACACTATATATAACTGTATATACTGTATATCCGAAGCTCGGGCCACTTTAACATCGCTGATGGGAAGGCGAGCGCTCAGATCCACGTGGCAGAGAGAAGTCGGTGGGGTTAAGCGGAAGGTTGAATGGCTGGAGACGTTCCTTAGAAGTTGCATTCATACTGCCAGGAGCTCGGAGTCTGCAGCCAGTGCCGGCTGTGCTGCCAGGGTAAGCAAACCTCCGAACCTGTCCCGGAATTCTCCCGGCGAGATCCTCGGGGGAAATAGAAATGACTTTTATGAACATCTAAGGAAACAATACAGAGCCCTGGTGGTTCAGGAAGCTATTTCTACTGGTAAAGTACAAAGAATGCCACCAGCAGGAGTCACAAACAATGCTCCAGCACCATGTGCATGGTTCGTGTGTCCATTACACTGTTACAGAGGAACTAAACCCTCCAATATTCCCCCCTTGTAGTGAGGCCACGTCCACCAGCACCCTCCTCCCTCCAGTGAGGCCACGTCCACCAGCTCCCTTCCCCCTCCAGTGAGGCCACGTCCACCAGCTCCCTCCCCCCTCCAGTGAGGCCACGTCCACCAGCTCCCTCCCCCCTCCAGTGAGGCCACGTCCACCAGCTTCCTCCCCCCTCCAGTGAGGCCACGTCCACCAGCTCCCTCCCCCCTCCAGTGAGGCCACGTGCATGAGCTCCCTCCCCCCTCCAGTGAGGCCATGTTCACCAGCTCCCTCCCACCTCCAGTGAGGCCACGTCCACTAGCTCCCTCCCCCCTCCAGTGAGGCCACGTCCACCAGCTCCCTTCCCCTCCAGTGAGGCCACGTCCACCAGCTCCCTTCCCCTTGCAGTGAGGCCATGTCCTCCAGCTCCCTCCCCCCTCCAGTGAGGCCACGTCCACCAGCTCCCTCCCCCCTCCAGTGAGGCCACGTCCACCAGCTTCCTCCCCCCTCCAGTGAGGCCACGTCCACCAGCTCCCTCCCCCCTCCAGTGAGGCCACGTCCACCAGCTTCCTCCCCCCTCTAGTGAGGCCGCATCAACCAGCTTCCTCCCCCCTCCAGTGAGGCCACGTCCACCAGCTCCCTCCCCCCTCCAGTGAGGCCACGTCCACCAGCTCCCTCCCCCCTCCAGTGAGGCCACGTCCACCAGCTCCCTCCCCCCTCCAGTGAGGCCACGTCCACCAGCTCCCTCCCCCCTCCAGTGAGGCCACGTCCACCAGCTCCCTCCCCCCTCCAGTGAGGCCACGTCCACCAGCTCTCTCCCCCTCCAGTGAGGCCACGTCCACCAGCTTCCTCCCCCCTCCAGTGAGGCCACGTCCACCAGCCCCCTTCCCCCTCCAGTGAGGCCACGTCCACCAGCTCCCTCCCCCCTCCAGTGAGGCCATGTCCACCAGCTTCCTCCCCCCCTCCAGTGAGGCCACGTCCACCAGCTCCCTCCCCCCTCCAGTGAGGCCACGTCCACCAGCTCCCTCCCCCCTCCAGTGAGGCCATGTCCATTAGCTCCCTTGGCAACACCTAGGGTTTCTCTCTCCAGCTTCTTCTGGGTTTGGAGTCTTCTGCCATCCTGATTGGTTGGGTGAGGATGGCACAACTCTCAGTTTATTTATCGCGGCACCAAGGAGTGCCAGGGACGTACACCACCCTGCACATGTACGCTCACACATGTACAGGGCTCTCCAAACAATTGCCAACGGGCCACATACAGCCCCCTACAAAATTGTATTTGTCCTGCAGCTGATGTGCACAACCTTTGCTCTGATGTAAGGGGGGCTCTGATGGGGATCTTGATGTAAGGAAGGACTCTGATGTAAGGTCCTTCAACAGTAGATGAATGAGGAGGCTGAGATCTAGAACGCTTGTATGGTAATGGATGCATTGACGTGATGATTACACCATTAAGTGAATGAGGAGGCAGAGATCTAGAATGCTTGTGTGGTCATTTACGTGATGAGTGAGGAGGTTGAGATCTAGATCGCTTGTATGGTAATAGATGCATTGACGTGATGACGTCACCATTAGATGAATGAGGGGGCTGAGATCTAGAACGCTTGTATGGTAATGGATGCATTGACGTGATGATTACACCATTAAGTGAATGAGGAGGCTGAGATCTAGAACGCTTGTGTGGTAATTTACGTGATGAGTGAGGAGGTTGAGATCTAGATCGCTTGTATGGTAATAGATGCATTGACATGATGACGTCACCATTAGATGAATGAGGGGGCTGAGATCTAGAACGCTTGTATGGTAATGGATGCATTGACGTGATGATTACACCATTAAGTGAACGAGGAGGCGGAGATCTAGAACGCTTGTGTGGTAATTTACGTGATGAGTGAGGAGGTTGAGATCTAGATCGCTTGTATTGTAATAGATGCATTGATGTGATGACGTCATCATTTACCTAAATGAGAAGGTGGAGACTGTATGCTAGTAGGCATAGTGAAGTGATGATGTCACCAATTATACGAATGAGAACGCGGAGATCTAGAACTCTTGTAGGATATTAGCTGCGGCAAAGTGATGGCGTCACCATTAACATGAATAAGAAGGCAAAGATCTGAGGGGCCAACAACGCTGCAGAATCAGCGGCAGGACCGTGGCGTTGTCGGCCCCTCAGATCTGTATCCCAAAATTGTAAAAAAAAATTATAATGTATCAAATTTTAGCATTCTTACTACCAAAAAAAATAAATAAATTCTCCTACTCCAGACGATCACGGCGATACCGCATACGTGTGCTTTACTCATTGTACCCGTAATAGGCCTCGCAAATAAGAGCACGCACTTGGTCAATCAATCCAGATTGTATGTGATTGGTTGTCATAGTGATCACCTGATTGGGGGCCCATCCTTTGTAAGCAGGAGCGGTCAGTGACACCGTGGTCACAGTGCTGGGGAGCGCGTTCCTGACACCAGACAGCGATGCATAATGAGGCCCACCTTGTGCTGCCATGTATATGCATATGGCTGTCAGGAAGGGGTTAACCAATCAGCGTTCATCTTGCAGGGAAGGCGTCCCAGCGGCGGCAGCTTACGGCGCTCCCTATGCCATAACGGCTCTTATGGAATAATCCAGGCAGCGCTTATTCTCGGTTTGGTAATCAGCATGCGGCTCTCTATAGAGTCATAGCCAGCGCTTCGAATGCACGCACCGCCGCCAAAAAACAAATAATCTCCGCCGCGAAGTAAGTTTTCTGCGGAACGCGTGTCACCGCTGGGAGAAGTTACGGCTCTTGTTTTCGCTGCTGATAGGACCCCACAGATGACTATTTTGCATGCTTACCATATGTCAGCAGAGCGATAACATTATCCCCGGAACTCCCAGCATCCTCTAGCACCGCCTCCCGCGCCTTTCATGTTGTTTTTATAGAGGAAAAGGCAACAAAATTACCAAAGGAGGTCTGGGAATGAGACGACCCTACGGCGCGGGGCGAAATCGCAGTCCGGTAGGTTTGAGTTTGGAATATCGGCTGCTCGATGGGTTCCCATGAAGTGCACACGCTGTGATGAAAAGATACAAGCCGCCATGGTTCGCCTTATGAAAATGCTACTCGCCTGGCTGTCTGTGGCTTCAGTACTTTCCAAGTCGCTGTGTCAGCACAAACTATTTCATTGAGTAAAGCGTAGAAATTCATAGCGGCCAATCAGCGATCTCCTTTCATTTTTTTTCCCGTCTGCTCTGAGCTAGGAAAGGTAACATCTGATTGTTCCCCGGCAGGGCCACTGATAAGGCAGTACGGCCAACCCTCCTGTACAGGGCCCAGGCCCCATCAGTTCAAAAGGGGGGCCCTTGTACCTGCTGAGCAGGAGGGCCAGCTGTACTGTCTTATTGCAGACACAATGATCCTCTTCTGTCTCCCACTGCAGCTTAGGAGGAGGTCACCTGCAGGTCAGAAGGTGGTCAAACACAGGCCAGAATGCGGTAAAATGTAGATTAGAAGGAGAGCAAGGTCAAGTGCAGGGCAAAATGAGGTCAAATACAGATCAGGAGGTTAACTGCAGGTCGGAGGGAGATCAAGGCCAAACGTACTGTAGGTCAGAAAGTCAAACGCAGATCAGGGAGGTCAGCTGTAGGACAGAAGGAGGGCAAGGTCAAACAAAGGTTTAGAATGAGGTCAAATGCACATCAAAATTAGGTCACCTGCAGGTCAGAAGGAGGTCAAATGCAGATCTGAAGGAGGTCAAACACAGGTCAGAAGGTGGTCGGCTGAAGGTCAGAAGGTCATATTAGGATTAGGAGGTATCCTTAAGGTCATAAAGAGGTCAAACAGATCACAAGGAGGTCAACTGCAGGTCAGAAGGAGGTTAAGGTCAAATGCAGATCAGGAGAGAGGGGTGTGGGGCAGCAGACTCTTGCTTCTAAAATATATTTTATAAGTTGAGGATCAATCTAGTAAAGGATCCTCTCAGTAGCTCTCCAGAGAGTGATGGATGTAGGTCTACTCATCTCCTGTTTCTGCTGAAGTAGCACGTAGGAAAAGGGCTGCAAAAGTCATGTAAGGTATTTTTTTTTAACTGAGATCTTATACAGCATAAAATCTAAAATACGCCATGCTTCGGGGGCCCCTAAGGTTGCTTTGTCAAGGCTTGAAGAGTACCTAAAGAAAGAAACGTGTACTGGACTAATGAAAGACCCAGTGGGTAATGATGGGTTAATGGCCTCCATACATTGGTTTAACACCTTCAACCAGAAAAATACCTGATAGATTCCAACCCTTCCACTTATATTACATTAACTTGGATTTCAGCCCTGATCAAGAGGTGGGTGTGAGCTCACGAAGCATGTCAGCTATATCCTCAGTGTCAGAACCTGGAGTACTTGCTGAGGTTCCCAGAGTTGAAGGGTGTAGTTCAGGTGGCCACCAGCGTTTTTTGTCTCCTAGTACCTTGCAGATCTCAGTACCCCGTCTCCACCTGTTTGCAAAACACTGAAACACCAAAGAATAGTGGAGGAGGAACTAAATACCCTCCCAGCAGCCAGCAGATCCCAGTAATCAGTCTCCACCTGATGTTGGCTGCTGAGAAGGTATATAACCCCTCCTCTAGCTTCCGACAGGGTCTTATTTTTTTGCCTGTGTGACAAATACCTGGTTCTTGATGCTCTCTTTCTATTCCTGATCCGGCTCTTGACCTTGATCCCGATTCCTAACATGATCCTTTCCTGTCCAGTACCTTATATCTGCACCACTTGTTCCTTTTCCCAGTTCTGATCCCATTCCTGGTGGTTCCTTGCATCGCCTGTCTTGCCCTGTTTACTGTGTTCTTTAAATATCAAAGACAAGGAATATGCTGTATATACATAATATATATTATCATTATTATATTCTATGGATCAGGTTAGACGGTGATGCAAGCCACTTCTTTTCACATCAGGACTCAATAATGTCAGGACTTGGCCTCGGTTTCCAGGTTCCAATCCAAGTCACATAGATGGATTCCAGCTACAGCTGCACACCAAGGAGGCGAGTTCGAGCTCCAAAGACAACATTAAAATTGATTTCTGATAAAAGATGATCGTGCTGGATTTTACACGGAGCCTCCGGCACCCGCTTGACCCGGGATTGACTTGGCACAAGTGAGTCATAACCAGGAACAGCTCAGGCGCTCATTTTTGGCTTCCACTGATGGGTCACAGCTTGTGTCGATAGGACTACAACATCTAACCCAGAGCATCCAACCAAAAAAGAGTTCACTTCGCTATAGTCAGACAAGGCAAGATAAATTCTGTTAGAAATACACGGTATCATGAAAAGTTTGTGGACACCAAACCATCACACCTACCTTTACGACCCAAAGAATGTGGACAGCCCTTCAGATGATGGAGTTCAAAGTACAAAGACATTGTAGAAAATTGTGCTTTTCTAACATTGTGGTAACAGTTTGGTAAAGGCCCTTTTCTGTTCCACTATGACTGTGCCCCTGTGTATAAAGCCAGCTACATAAAGACATGGTGTGACCATTTTGGTGTGGAGGAACTGTACAGAGCCCTGACCTCATCCCTACTGAATCACCTTTGGGGTGACTTGGAACACCGATTGGGAGCCGGGTCATCTCATCCAACATCAGCTCCTTAGCTCAACCCTACTAAACACCCTTTGGATGGATTGGAATGAGCCAGGTCTTCTTAACCAACATCTCCATACAGACATACTTTGACCAGTTTGGTGTGGAGAAACTCATGTGTCCTGCACAAAGGCCTGACCTCATCCCTACTGAACACTTTTGGGAAGAATTGGCACACCAATGATCTTTTTTTTTATTTGGCGCTCAATGTGAGGCCACATGTGTGAGCCAGGTCTTCTCATCCAACATCTCCATAAAGACATGGTGTGACCAGTTTGGTGTTGAGGAACTCAACCCTGACCTCAACCCTACTGAACAACTTTGGGATGGGTTGAAACACTGATGGTGAGCCAGATCTTTTGTTTATTTGTTTGGCACCTAATGTAAGGCTCAATGTGAGATCCAGGTCTTCTCAACCAATATCAGTACCTGACCTCACAAACGACCACAAATTCGCACAGACACCCTCCAAAATGTTGAGGAAAGTATCAAAATGTTGAGGAAAGTCTTCCCGGAAGAGTGGAGGATGTTATAATGGGGTGGGGGGGCAAGTCTATGGCTTTGGAATGGATGTGCAACAAGCTTATATAGGTGTGATGTTCAGGTGTCCACAAGCTTTTGGCCATGTAATTGGCCAGACCTAGAATATAGATTTGATGTTTTCTGCGTACAGTGCCATCTCTGCTTGCAAGTTCCGCCCCTTCTCTCAGCAGCTCCGCCCCTTCTCCCAGCAGCTCTGCCCCTTCTCCCAGAAGCCTGCCTCTTCTCCCAGCAGCTCCTCCCCTACTTTCAGAAGCTCTGCCCCTTCTCCCAGCAGCTCCACCCCTTCTCCCAGCAGCTCTGCCCCTTCTCCCAGAAGCTCTGCCCATTCTACCAGCAGCTCCACCTCTTCTCCCAGCAGCTCTGCCCCTTCTCCCAGCAGCTTGGGTCTCATGTTTCTGGTCCAATTTTTTATTTATCTTACATATGGAGGAAAAAGACTTCTCTAGCAGGAGGCACAGAAAAAAACAAAAACATGAAGCTCTGGTGGGAAAGGATGAATCCTGGTAAATTGATAACTTATACCTGACGCGTTTCACTGTGGAGACCTCAGAGAAGAGATGTCAGAGGCCAGTGGGGTCATTTACCCCGAATGATGTCATTTTTGGGTGGAGTGACCCTTAACTCCACATTTCTGCTTCCCCTGGCAGAGTAATAATTGAAGAGCGCGGCATGATGAAAGTGTTACATTTTAATGTATATTAATCTCCCGGCAGTGCCGGGTATACGCTACTTTTTAATTTTTTTTGAAGGACCTTGTCTTCCCCTTCCAAGCGCACTTTCTTTTCCCTTTGCCTTATTTACATGTTGCGTTATGTTCCCATTAACCCTCCCCGCCCGTTCCACCCCATCCCGAGACAGCCGGATGCGTCGCAGTGCGCTCGCCGCCCCTCCGAGGGTTAATCCGGTGACGTTAATTCCCTATATAATAAAAAATATATTTGGCTCGGAGTCTTCATCTCAGAGATTTACATGGGGTTTCCTGCCAAGTCTCACTTACCCAGATCAGTCTGCGCGTTGTGTCCTTGCCGACGCCTTGAAGGTGAATCCTTTTTTTTTTTTTTTCACGGCTCGCGGTCTGAGAATTTATCGTTGTGTATATATTATAATCCCCAAAATTGTTCTTTTTTGCAGATAGAATTTGCTATAAACAAAATGGAAAGCGAGCGGCGGCGGCGGCTGGAGTGACTTTGAGGCGTCGGAAAAATGAAAAGTTTGAAGTTTATAAGAAGTGACGGCGACTAGGCGGAGGAGATGCCTGTCGCAGGATCAAGAGGGTTTAGCGGATTTTTAACCCAATCGCTAAAATCTTACCTGAGCTTTGATGCGCTTAATGTCAGCTCAAAAGTCATTTTTAATATCTTTTAAATCTTCAAATTTCCATTGTGAGAATCTCTGGTCATCCTTCCATACAGTTCCTGTATGAGGTGACAACGGTCTACCCAGGGCTGGTGCATGGATTTTTAACACCCTAGGCGAAACCTCATTTTGCCACCCCCCCCCCCTGGCTCCACCCCCTTCTCCCTGCCCATGTAAACCCCCACCTTTTTAATGAAGCGCCCATCAATGCAGCCTACCAGCGCCCATCAATGCAGCCTACTAGTGCCCATCAATGCAGCCTACCAGTGCCCATCAAATGCAGTCTACCAGTGCCCATCAATGCAGCCTACCAGTGCCCATCAAATGCAGCCTACCAGTGCCCATCAATGCAGCCTACCAGTGCCCATCAAATGCAGCCTACCAGTGCCCATCAAATGCAGCCTACCAGCGCCCATCAAATGTAGCCTACCAGTGCCCATCAAATGCAGCCTACCAGTGCCCATCAAATGCAGCCTACCAGTGCCCATCAAATGCAGCCTCACCAGCGCCCATCAAATGCAGCCTCACCAGTGCCCATCAAATGCAGCCTCACCAGTGCCCATCAAATGCAGCCTCACCAGTGCCCATCAAATGCAGCCTACCAGTGCCCTTCAAATGCAGCCTACCAGTGCCCATCAATGAATATTTGCTTGCTTCCATTCATTCGGGAGTCGGGACACAGTCCTCAGCCACCGCCGCGCCTCTGACATTATGTGCGAATGGTGTGCGGCTGATGCTCAGACTTAGTTGCTTGCTGTAGAGAGAAGAGAGTAGGAAAATCAGTGGCCGGGCACCCTAGGCAGCAGGGCGCCCTAGATGGCTGCCTAATTTGCCTAGTGGTAGCCCCGGCCCTGGGTCTACCACCTGTGCTCCTGGGTTGTCACCCTGTCACATGCGCCCCCTAGTGGGGACTAAAGGCAGCAGCACCAGTGTGCAGGTATGCCCAAGTATTGCCACCCTGTCACATGCGCCACCTAGTGGGCACTAAAAGGCAGCAGCGCTTCAACTTCTATTGTGAGAATCCCTGATGATCCTGCCATACGGTTTCTTGTTCAGACACTTCCTATATGGGGTGACAACAGTCTACCACCTGTGCTCCTGGGTGGGTTTAGCGGATTTTTAACCCAATCGCTAAAATCTTACCTGAGCTTTGATGCGCTTAATGTCAGCTCAAAAGTCATTTTTAATATCTTTTAAATCTTCAAATTTCCATTGTGAGAATCTCTGGTCATCCTTCCATACAGTTCCTGTATGAGGGGACAACGGTCTACCCAGGGCTGGTGCATGGATTTTTAACACCCTAGGCGAAACCTCATTTTGCCACCCCCCCCCCTGGCTCCACCCCCTTCTCCCTGCCCATGTAAACCCCCACCTTTTTAATGAAGCGCCCATCAATGCAGCCTACCAGCGCCCATCAATGCAGCCTACTAGTGCCCATCAATGCAGCCTACCAGTGCCCATCAAATGCAGTCTACCAGTGCCCATCAATGCAGCCTACCAGTGCCCATCAAATGCAGCCTACCAGTGCCCATCAAATGCAGCCTACCAGCGCCCATGAAATGTAGCCTACCAGCACCCATCAAATGCAGCCTACCAGCGCCCATCAAATGCAGCCTACCAGCGCCCATCAAATGCAGCCTACCAGTGCCCATCAAATGCAGCCTCACCAGCGCCCATCAAATGCAGCCTCACCAGTGCCCATCAAATGCAGCCTCACCAGTGCCCATCAAATGCAGCCTCACCAGTGCCCATCAAATGCAGCCTACCAGTGCCCATCAAATGCAGCCTACCAGTGCCCATCAATGAATATTTGCTTGCTTCCATTCAGTCAGGAGTCGGGACACAGTCCTCAGCCACCGCCGCGCCTCTGACACTATGTGCGAACGGTGTGCAGCTGCCTGCTGATGCTGAGACTTAGTTGCTTGCTGTAGAGAGAAGAGAGTAGGAAAATCAGTGGCCGGGCACCCTAGGCAGCAGGGCGCCCTAGATGGCTGCCTAATTTGCCTAGTGGTAGCCCCGGCCCTGGGTCTACCACCTGTGCTCCTGGGTTGTCACCCTGTCACATGCGCCCCCTAGTGGGGACTAAAGGCAGCAGCACCAGTGTGCAGGTATGCCCAAGTATTGCCACCCTGTCACATGCGCCCCCTAGTGGGCACTAAAAGGCAGCAGCGCTTCAACTTCTATTGTGAGAATCCCTGATGATCCTGCCATACGGTTTCTTGTTCAGACACTTCCTATATGGGGTGACAACAGTCTACCACCTGTGCTCCTGGGTTGTCACCCTGTCACATGCCTAGTGGGGACCAGTGTGCAGGTATGCCCAAGTGTCGTCACCAGCAGGAAGTCGGTGCATGTGTTTTAAATGACACAGATTGGTTCATCTGCAGTAAGGGCTCTCCCACACTGGTGGCTGAGCCACGGTTTTACAACCCCCCCCCCACATGCACACTGCAATTATCACATAACAGCCTGACTATACACAAGCGGCACCCACAATGCTTTGCTTCATGGCCACAGCGCTTTTAACTGCAGAGCGGCTATTGGGAGCCGCACAGAAAATCAATGCCAATCAGTAATTCAAATTGAAAAAAAAAAAATAAAACACAAAAAAGGGGCCCTGAGGCAGCAGTAGCATATCCCGAACGCCTGCCAGCTGCTGTGAAAAGCGATCCACCGTGGATCACTTTTCGGAGTGGCGGTAAGCATTACCACCGTTGCAAAAGAGCCCTAAATGCTTGGTGAAAGGCACGGCAGCTTGGTTGCAGACTGTTCATCAAATTGTACTGCTATGATGTGAATAGCCTTCGACTTGAGTGGGAGATGATCATGTGGGGGGGGGGGGGATTGGTGACACGGGGGGGGGCATTGTATTCGATTTTTGTTGGCAAAATAAGAATTGTAAACAAATAAACATGAAACATTGTATAAACTTGTAGAATAAAATGAACTGATATTCTTCCCCGCAGTGCAGAACGTTCATCCAGACGATCTTTTGTACTCGAGTTCCTTTTTTTTTTTTTCCCTATTAGATGATTTCAGCTCCATTTCTGCGCTCGGCGCGCCGATTGGTTTGTGATTTTTGGCAGCGGCGGGTCCGATTTGCAGCGGCGCGTCCCCGGCCGAGCCGCGTCCTTCTGTTTCATGTCCTCTCCTGCACTGCTTGTTGGACGCCGTCCAGAGAAATTCATGTTTTTAATGAAAGGATCTCTGCAGTGTCCTACCGGGGTGGGGGGTGGGGGGGGGGACTCCGGAATGAGATTATGCCGGAGAAAAGCCGTAACGGGCCCACCGCCGGTGAGGTTACGGCCTGTATAAAGTAGGAACTCCGCACCCGGGGAAGTCCGCTCTTTTTATCTGGACATCATGTGGGAGGTGTTTAGATTTGTTTGCGTGTTTTTCGTGTTTATACGGCGGCAGGATGACGCCTTGCGCCGGATTTTTACCGCCGAGCCCTGAGACTTGTATACGGGGTGTGTGGAGCCGAAAAACGTTGGGTCCGGTCTTAGGGTATGCAGACCCTAACACTAAACTTCTCCAATCTGCTTCCTTTTAATAACAGAGCACTTCCATTTTTTTTTTATTATTATTAATTTACTTATTTTTTACACTGTTGCTTTTTTTTATTTTTATTTTTTGGCTGAGTTTTATTGTTGTGACAAGGAATGTGAACAACCTTTGCGACAGTAATAGGCATACAGACAGTGGCAGCTGGTGCTCCATTTTTTTTTTTTTGGTAGGAGGGTGGCAAACACCCCCCCCCCACCCACAAGCCAGCCGTCCATCCGACCCCGCACTTACCCCATCCAGGTCACCAGGTGACTTTCCCGGCTTCTCCTCCCAGCCAATCCGGTTGCTTCTAGACATGTGCGGTTCGTTTCACTCCGAATCACAATTCGGACGAATTAACATTATTCGGAAATTGGAATGTATCCCAATTTCCGAATTAGAATAGTACGGAATTTAAACGAATCCGAAATCACGAAATGCGAATTGTTTTCGAATAATTTTCGAATTCGAATAGTTTTCCAATTTCCAAAGAGAATAAAATAGAATAGAAAATAAAGGAATAGAATAGAAGAAAAAAATATTTTTTTTCTATTCTATTCCTTTATTTTCTATTCTATTTTGTTCTTTTTGGAAATTGGAAAACTATTCGAATTCAAAAATTATTCGAATCCGAAAACTATTTGAAATTGTTTCAAAAACTTTTCGATTTTAAAAACTATTCAAAATTGATTTGAAAACCTTTTGAAATTGATTCGAAAACTAATCGCAATTGATTAGAAAATTATTTGAAATTGATTGGAAAACTATTGGAAATTGATTCAAAAACTTTTCGAAATTGATTCGAAAACGAATAAAGGAAACGAATCCCGAAAACTAATTAAACTAATCAAACAAATTTAACTAAACAAATTTATTTAAATATTTTTTCTCCTGTTCTATTCCTTTATTTTCTATTCTATTTTATTCTTTTTGGAAATTGGAAAGCTATTCGAATTCGAAAATTATTCGAACTCGAAAACTATTGGAAATTGTTTCGAAAACTATTGGAAATTGATTTGAAAACTTTTGGAAATTGATTTAAAAACTTTCGAAGCTAAAAACTATTCCAATTTGATTCAAAAACTTTTCGAATTGATTCGAAAACGAATAAACGAAACAAATTCCAAAAACGAATGAAACTAATGAAACAAATTTAACTAAAGAAATTTATTTAAATATTTTTTCTCCTGTTCTATTCCTTTATTTTCTATTCTATTTTATTCTTTTTGGAAATTGGAAAACTTTTCGAATTCGAAAATTATTCGAATTCGAAAACTTTTCAAATTTGAAATTGTTTCGAAAACTATTCTAACTTGATTCGAAAACTTTTTGACATTGATTCAAAAACTATTGGAAATTGATTCAAAAACTTTTTGAAATTGATTCGAAAAGTATTGGAAATTGATGCAAAAATCGAATCGATTCGAAAACTAATAAACAAAACTAATCCCGAAAACGAATGAAACTAATGAAACTAATTTAACTAAACTAATTCATGTAAATAACGAATCAAAACGAAACAAACTTTTTCATTCTGCACATGCCTAGTTGCTTCTCCCCCCTGGTCAATCTGGTCTTAGGACCCGCCTCCTGTCCTGATTGGCCAGAGAGGAGAAGCAGGAAGACAATAGCAACTACTGATTTGCTAATGTCACAAGTGGGTGATAGACATGTGCAGAACAAAAACATTTTTTTTTGTTTTGTTTCCAATTCGTTATTTTACATAAATTCGTTTAGCTAAATTTATTTTATTCATTTTCGGAATTCGCTTTTGTTTATTTTCAAATCAATTCGAATTTGGATCAATTAGAAACATTTTTGAATCAGCTTCGAATAGTTTTCCAATTCGAATAGTTTTCCAATTCTAAAATTTTTCGAAATCCTAATAGTTTTCCGATTTCCAAAGAGAATAAAATAGAATAAAAAAATAAAGAAATAGAATAGAAAAAAAAAGTTTTCGAATTTGAATTTGAAAACTATCCAAATTCGAAAAGTATTCGAAAGCGATTCAAATTTGAATTTCGCCCGAATTTTTTTTTTTCGTTATTTCCGATTCGTTTAAATTCGGTTCCATTCCAATTCGGATACATCTGAATTTCCCGAAAAAGGTAAAATTTGTCTGAATTTTAATTCGGGAAAAAACAAACCGCACATGCGCCCCAAGCCCACATTTTTTGAAGCCAATTAAAGCCTCCGGCTCTTATCATGTGCTTCAAAAATAAAACCCAATTGAAATCCATGCGTCTGGCGCCCTGCATGGAGATTGGGGGGGGGGCGACGCCCTTGGGCCCCCTTATGGACGGGCCGCCGCTGGTGAAAAGGTCCTCTTTATGGAGAGATCTGGGGTCTATAAGACTCCAAATCCTTCTTCTGCCCTTAAAAGCATTCAAAACACCGAGATCGGCGCTTTCCTATGATTTCGATTTTTTTTCAATGGCGCCGTTGACATCTGGGTAACCTGGAAGTGATGTCAGGACATCCCTTCCGGGTTACCATAGTGGAGAGCCAATCAAAGGATCAAAGTCACTCGGGTCTCCTGTTGGTGGGAGAAAGCTGCGGAAGGCGGCAGCGGCGGTGGGGGAGGGGGGGTCATCCCCTCCCGCTATTTGTAATGGCAATCCAGCAGCTAGTTAACCGCTCTGATTGTTTTTACAAGAAAATGCCACTGGGTTGATGCCAGCAGCTGCATATCTTCCCGGTACAGCCACTTTCAGAGTCCGGCGGCGCACCGGGACATCGCTGATCCAGAAGATGCACCTCTTTATATAAATAGCTATAAAGAATAAAATAATAATTAAAGAAATAATAATTAAATGTATTATTTAAAAGCAAACAGTGTAAGTGGCTGTGACCTGGTACCAGTCCCTGTGCAGAGGAAGAAGCAGCACAAGCAGCCAATCAGCTCAAGCAGAATTCTGATAGGAGGAGAGAGCAGAGTGACGGAGAGATGAGCTCATCGCCCGCCCTGCTTCTCCTTTCACTGTCCAATCACAGGCTGGGGGGGCGGATCTTGGGTAATGTGAGCTCAGAGGAATGATGCCAGAGGACATCTAGTGGCAGGAAAGAGGTACTGGTGTGTGTGTGTGGGGGGGGGGGGGAATCTCTGGATTGAAGCTGAATATTGCAGCAAAAACTGCTTTTATTTTATCTTCTGATATTTTTTTTTTTTTGTTAGTTTTTGGCCCGGAGTTCCGCTTTAGGTGAACTTTCTGCCCCCCATCCCCTTACTGTTCTGCTGTTTTCTGTTTTGCGGTTCGCTCATCGATTGCACTTGTTGCACAGACGCCCCCCCCCCCAAGCTGTCCGTTTTGTGCAGCTTGGAAGAGTCCCAGTCCGGGGAGACCTCTATCACTGGAAGTGACGGCTCTACGATTGCTACATGATACTCCACCTATTGACGAATGACCTAATTACTCCCCGGCGGACCCAATCGATGTGGTGATTTAGGCGAATATATTAGCCGGCAATCAACATCTTTTAAGGAGGGCGCAGAGCGCCGAGGGCGGGGGGGATAAGACGCGTTCGGCGCAGTGGGATGTAGACCGTTTAACCCTTTCTAAAGCTTCCTTCCTTTGCAACTTAATGTGAGTTTTTTTTTTTTCATGTCACTGCTGCTGATCTCCTACAGCCTCTTTCAGCCACTTCCTGACTACACGCTCTTACCTCCAGCACTGGCGGCACATCATTGCTCTGGACCGACCTCCCGACGGCGGCAATGGTGGAGCGTACCTGAGTGTGCCGGCCGCTTGTAGTCTCCGCCATGTGACCGGGTGACAACGCAAGAGCACAGATGGTGGACCGTTGTCACTTTATAACAGGAAGTGCCTTATCCCCTTATGGCAGGATCACCAGGGCTCCATCTGATAACGGTGACTGATTTTTGACTTTTTTTTTTTACTAACATGGTAAATAAATGTCACAATGTACAAGCTCCGCCTTTTGTCATTAAATAGTTGTGCTTTGAGCACCAGTGACTCTGCCTAGGCAGATATGATGATGTCTTCAATCTGCTGCAGGAAAGAGGAGGCTTTTTCTCAGTCTCCCCTCCCCCAGTGATCAGACTGTACATTGTAACTTAGTAGAAGGAGGAGGCATTTCCTCAGTCTCCCCTCCCCCAGTGATCAGACTGTACATTGTAACTTTGTAGAAGGAGGAGGAAGCATTTCCTCAGTCTCCCCTCCCCCAGTGATCAGACTGTACATTGTAACTTTGTAGAAGGAGGAGGAAGCATTTCCTCAGTCTCCCCTCCCCCAGTGATCAGACTGTACATTGTAACTTTGTAGAAGTAGGAGGAAGCATTTCCTCAGTCTCCCCTCCCCCCCAGTGATCAGACTGTACATTGTAACTTTGTAGGAGGAGGAGGAAGCATTTCCTCAGTCTCCCCTCCCCCCAGTGATCAGACTGTACATTGTAACTTTGTAGTAGAGTTGCACGATTCTGGCTAAAATAAGAATCACGATTTTGCTTAGAATAAAGATCACGATTCTCACAGCGTAATATCATCTTTCACATTATACAAAAAAAGTCAGCTGACTTTACTGTTTCGTTTCTTTTTTAAATTCAATAAAGTGTATTTTTTTCAAAAAAAATAGCGCTTGAAAGACCGTTACGCAAATACAGTGTGACATAAAATATTGCAACAACCACCATTTTATTCTATAGGGTCTCTGCTAAAAAAATATTTATAATGTTTGGGGGTTCTAAGTCATTTTCTAGCAAAAAATACTGATTTTAACTTGTAAGCAACAAGTGTCAGAAAAAGGTTTAAGGTCTTTAAGTGGTTAAACCGACCTCATTTACAGACCCGAGTTCATCCCTTTGATCTAAAAGAACGAAATGTTAAAATGTTTCTCTTTATCTCTCCTGAGCAAGGTTGTGATAGACTTGGCAGGCTGCCTGTTTTTTTTTTTTTTTTCGACAGCTGTCAGCAGTGAGCAGAGAACTCTCTGCACGGAATCGAGGAAATGCTGTTTTAAGATCCTGAGGGGGGCAGAATCGCGATCTCGATTGTTTTTAACATTTAATCGTACAGCTCTACTTTGTAGTAAAAAATATACATGATTGCGTCATCTCTGAGACGGCTTATCAGCCCGAGAACCAAATGGGGACACTAGAAGATGCCTAAACAAATATGGTGCCATCCTTCTGGAGAGGAAACCAGGTGAAGGCATTGTCAGGGGGAGTGCTGTGAGCTTTGGGGGGAGGGGGGGATAAATACCTGGAAGGGTCACACTGACACTTTATACAACTTTCAGGCTATTAAGAGAGAATATCTGTTGCTGGATCCTTTTTCACGGGAAGCGTTTTGTCACATTTGGGGTCACTCGTCTGTCCGATGGATCCGCTGGAGACGAATGACGAAATCCCCTGTTAATGTGTCACCGTCACGGCCGGATTTAATTATATCCGATGGCGGGCAATGACAAAATCAATGGCCATAAGTGACTATTGAACTGTTTGTCAGCGCGCGCTATCTGTTCATCCCCAGCTGTAAGTGGGTGTTAAAGTATAACCCCGCCCTTGATAGATGGCAGATATATAGACTACAGTGTTTGCCGGGGGAAATGATCCTCTTTTTGGCTCAATTGGCTTTTTTTCAGTGCTCATTCACGCTGTTGCATTTTAGGTTATGCGTTCCAATGCGCTAAAATGTTTTGTGTCTGACTTCCCTATTATAAAAATACAGTCTTTTCCCACCTCTTTTGCGTTTTGAAAAATACACGGCTATTGGTTTCTGCGTTTAGGTGCGTTTGGAAGTCGATGGTAATTCAGATACCATGTTTTGATGGATTTTGAGGCATTGGCAACAGGTATTACCAGGCCTTAGTCAACAGCTACGTCCTAGCTGGCTGTGGTGAAACGCGTCGAGCAAGGCCAGTTTTTGGGTGGAGATATTGCTGTATGCTGTCAATTTATTGAATATTAAAAAATTCTGCATAAGAGCTAAGTGGGGTTCAGCTGACTTTTTTTATGTTCTCAGTGCTGACATAGATATCACATTAACCACTTGCTGACCGGCTTTGTCCTGGCTGGCTCGCCAATTTGTCTTAGAAATGTAATAGACAGGCAACTCCTATCTTAAAATATCTAGTGCACTAGGGAGCAGATACAGCCAGCATCTTTCCAAATCCCTGTTCCGTTTATTCTGAACATTTGAGGTTTGTTTATAAACACGCTTCCCCTATCCTTCTGAGGAAGCCAGATGTGGTGAAGCACGTTGAGATCTTTTTGGGTGGAGATATTGCTGTATGAAGTAAATTTACTGATTATAAAAAAGATTCTGCAAGAAGAGCTAAGTGGGGTGCGGCTGAGATTCTTTTATGTTCTCAGTGCTGACATAGATATCACATTAACCAGTTGCTAACCGGCTGTGTCCTGGCTGGCTCGCCAATTTGGCATCGAAATGTAATAGACAGCCAACTCCTATCCTAAAATAACTAGTGCAGTAGGGAGCAGATATAGCTGGCATCCTTCCAAATCCCTGTTCCTTTTATTCCGAACATTTGAGGTTTGTTTATAAACACGCTTCCCCTATCCTTCTGAGGAAGCCCACTGTGATGAAACACGTCGAGGAAGGCTGATTTTTGGGTGGAGATATTGCTGTATGAAATAAATTTACTGATTATAAAAAAGATTCTGCAAGAAGAGCTAAGTGGGGTGCGGCTGAAATTCTTTTATGTTCTCTGTGCTGACATAGATATCACATTAACCACCTTCTGACCGGCTGTGTCCTGGATGGCTCGCCAATTTGTCGTAGAAATGTAATAGACAAGCAACATAAATAGTGCAGTAGGGAGCAGAGGCAGAGAGATACAGCCGGCATCCTTCCAAATCACTGTTCCTTTTAGTCGGCACATTTGAGGTTTGATCATAAACATGCTTCCTCTATCCTTGTAAAAACCAGGTGTGATGAAACGCGTCGAGAAAGGCTGGTTTTTGGGTGGAGATATCATTGTCTGCAGTCAATTTATTGATTATTAAAAAAAAATCTGCAAGAAGAGTTAAGTAGGGTGTGGCTGACATTCTTTTATGGTGACGTAGATATCGGATACCAGGCCTATCGGAGACTCTTCTCTCATATATTTAAAAATCCACGTTTTTTTGCAAGAAAATTACTTAGAACCCCCCAAACATTATATATACAGTATATTTTTAGCAGAGACTCTAGAGAATAAAATGGCGATCATTGCAATTTTTTGTCACACAGTATTTGAGCAGTGACTTTTCAAATGCAAATTTTTTGGAAAGAATACAATTAATGAATAAAAAAAAAAAAATCACAATATATAACCCATTTTTTTATAAGATATAAAAGATGATGTTACGCCGAGTAAATAGATACCTAACATGTGGCGCTTTAAAATTGCGCCAAACTGCGGTATATAAAAATCTCCATAGGCGACGCTTTAAAAATGTTTACAGGTTACATGAGTTACAGAGGAGGTCTTGTGCTAGAATTATTGCTCTCGCTCTAACGTTCGCGGCGATACCTCACATGTGTAGTTTGAACTACATTTACATATGCACGAGTGACTTACGTATGCCGCGCAAGCACGGAGGGACGGGGGCGCTTTACATATTTTTTATTATTATTTATTTTACTTTTAATTATTTATTTTTGCACTGTCCCTTTATTTATTTATTATCACTTTTATTCCTATTACAAGGACTGTAAACATCCCTTGTAATTGAAATAAGGATGACAGGTTTCTTTTTTTTTTATCATTTATTTTATTACATTTTTATTTTTTTTTATTGTTCCAAATTGCAGCAAAATGCATTCGGGTGCCATTCATCAGCGCAAATTTGCCGCAATTTTATGTGCAAGAAAATGTGTAAGAATCGTGGAAAAAATGCGCGACCTCCTGCGCTTCTTTGATGCGACAAACGCGCATAGAGCAGCGCCTTCAAATGAATGGGCTGCCCTTTGCGAGAAACGCGCTTCCACGTTTTTTTTTTAGTCGCTAGCAGGAACCCAGGTTCCTGTTATGCGATGTGTGAACAGGGCCACGGCAAAAAATTAAATAGTATGTCGCATTTGGGGAACGTGACCAAGTCTATGGAGCCGCGCCGCAACCACCCCACGGCCGCGTGCAATGAATGTGGCGCAGTAGACCCCACGGCCGCGTGCAATGAATGTGGCGCAGTAGACCCCACAGCCGCGTGCAATGAATGTGGCGCAGTAGACCCCACGGCCGCGTGCAATGAATGTGGTGCAGTAGACCCCACGGCCGCGTGCAATGAATGTGGCGCAGTACTGTGGCACTTACAGGATTTATTCTGGCGGTGAGCAGGCGACTTAATTCTAAACGTGAATCGCTCTTCGGAGGGCACTGTACATGTGAATGAGCCCTTAATGATGGATTCCCCCCACTTGTTCCCTTTTCCAATATAACAAACATCACTTGCAGTCGGGATTCTGTTTATTTTTTTTCACGGATTTCACAACTGCTGCTTCTTTTTGGCCTCACTTTTCCCGTCTCAGCAGGACTCCAGCTTGACACTTCACAGTTACTGGAGCAAAGCCAAGTGTGAATGGATGTGGACGTGCCTGACAATTCTATAAACAACCGCCGTGTACGGCTTACAAGTTAATAAGACGACCGTTACATTGTATATTCTTCTTAAAGGTAAAACAACAAAGGATTTTAGTTGGTTCCATTTTTTTATCTTTTTTTTTTTTTTTTTTTCTTTTTATGTTGCAGTTTTATAAGTTGATATTTTGTTTCCTTTTTAGTAGACATGCGCACTGCCGAATTTTTTTTTTTTTTCTGTTTTTCGGGTCGTTCATTATGATCGCAATTCGTAAATTCGTAAATCCGAAAATTCGAAAATCCGAAAATTCTAAAGAACGGAAATCCGAAAATTCTAAACGATAACTAACTAATAATAACTAACTATTAAATTATAGGTATTGGAATTTCCTATCAAATTTGGCTGTTAGTGAACGTAACGAATACGAATTTATCCGAAGTTACGAATGCCGTATCTAATCGAAATGGAACGGAACAAATTAATAATAAATAGTATAATAATAATAATAATAGAACTTTTTATTATTATTATTATTGTTATTTATTATTATTAATTTGTTACGTTCCATTTGTTTAGATGCGCCATACGTTCATTTCAGATAATTTGTAACTTCGGAAAAATTCGTATTCATTACGTTCACCAACAGCCAAATTTGAACGGAAATTCCAATACATATAATTAAATAGTTAAGTTATTATTAGTTAGTTATTAACTATTAAATTATAGGTATTGGAATTTCCTTTCAAATTTGGCTGTTAGTGAACATAATGAATACGAATTTATCCAAAGTTACAAATTATCCGAAATAACGAATGCCGTATCTAAAAGAATGGAACGGAACTAATTAATAATAAATAGTAATAATACTAATAATAGAACGTTTTTATTATTATTATTATTGTTATTATTAAATTATTTGAAATAACGAATGCCGCATCTAAACGAATGAAACGTAACAAATTAATAATAATAAATAACAATAATAATAATACATTTTTTTATTATTGTTATTATTACTATTTATTATTAATTCATTCCGTTCTATTCGTTTAGATGCGGCATTCGTTATTTCGGATAATTTGTAACTTCGGATAAATTCGTATTTGTTACGTTCACTAACAGCCAAATTTGAAAGGACATTCCAATCCCTATAATTTAATAGTTATTAACTAACTAATAATAACTCAACTATTACTATTTCAGATTTTGGGATGTTCGGGTTGTCGGATTTTTCGAATTTAGAATTTACGAATTTACGAATCTTCAAATTTACGAATTTACAAATATTCGAATTTACGACTATTTCGGAAAAAAATCGTTAAGCGGGTTTTTGCTAATTCGGATATTTCCTGAATTAACGAATTTGTCGAATATTTTGTTAATTCAGGAATTATCCGAATTAGCAAAAACCTGTTTAACGAATTATTTCGAATATTTGTAAATTTGAAGATTCGTAAATTCGAAAATTCTAAAAATCCGAAAACCCGAACATTCCAAAATCGGAAAAAGTAATATTTTTAAGTTATTATTAGTTAGTTAAAAAACTTTTTAAGTATTTGTTTTAAATCTGAATTTCTTTTCTACGTAAATATTTATTTCAGGGCCGCTTCGTGCCACGTGCCGCGTTCCCGTGCGATTCCTATGTGGTGTCGAATTTGCAGCCCCGTTCATTTAAATGGGATGAAATCTCTGCGCAACACAGAGAAAGTAGTGAATGTTCTACTTTTTGGAAAAACGCACTGCGCCAAATTGCGCGTTAACGCTCCATTCACGCTTTTTTTTTTTTTTTCATTGGTTGAACAAGAGGGACTTTTTTTAACCAGACTAACTATGTAACTATGCAAGCAGAATTGCTGCAATTTGCAATTCCCAAATCGCGCGGCGGTCGCAGTGCAATGCGCGGCGCGAGTTTGGGTGCCATTAGGTTTTAACGGCGCCCAAAACGAGATGCGATTCTGCCGTGAATGTCCCTGCCGCATCTCAAGGTTTAGTAGCGAAGAAAACCGCAGTATAATCGCTGCCTGGGCGTTTTTTTACGGGAAAAGTGAAGGTGTTTGGGATTTCTGGCCGCCGGTTCTACAGAAACCCGATGACAGGAGAAGAAGGATGAAGACTAAACGCTGCAGCGATCCGGGAGGAAGACGAGGAAAATCGAGGCGATACGGTTCACGGAGCAGGTGGCAGGTTCTGCGCGGACTGAAGGGCAGCGCGCCGAAAATACCAGCAAATCTCCGACCGAGATGGAGAATGAGATCATCGCAGGAGGAGAACAAAACAACTCGAGGAAAGGTTGGAAAAGTTCAGGCGTTTGTCTGCTGGAGAACTACAACTCGCAGCATGCCCCGACCAACATCGCCGCCATTTTATAGGCCTTTCCAATCACACCGCATCAATTAAAGTGAATAAATCCCAATATACAGCAATAGAGTCCAGAAATATTCCACTTTTCATCATTCAAGAGCCGTCACTGAACTCCAGTCGGTGACTTTGTCTAGGCTGAGATGATGTCATTAGTCTGCTGCAGGCAGGAGGAGGCATTTCCTCAGTCTCCCCTCCCCCCAGTGACCAGACTGTACATTGTAACTTTGTAAAATGAGGAGGAGGCATTTCCTCAGTCTCCCCTCCCCCAGTGATCAGACTGTACATTGTAACTTTGTAGAAGGAGGAGGAGGCATTTCCTTAGTCTCCCCTCCCCCCAGTGATCAGACTGTACATTGTAACTTTGTAAAAGGAGGAGGAGGCATTTCCTTAGTCTCCCCTCCCCCCAGTGATCAGACTGTACATTGTAACTTTGTAGAAGGAGGGTAAAGCATTTCCTCAGCCCCCCCTCCCCAAGTGATCAGACTGTACATTGTAACTTTGTAAAAGGAGGAGGAGGCATTTCCTCAGTCTCCCCTCCCCAAGTGATCAGACTGTACATTGTAACTTTGTAGAAGGAGGAGGAGGCATTTCCTCAGTCTCCCCTCCCCCCAGTGATCAGACTGTACATTGTAACTTTGTAGAAGGAGGGGGAAGCATTTCCTCAGTCTCACCTCCCCCAGTGATCAGACTGTACATTGTAACTTTGTAGAAGGAGGAGAAAGCATTTCCTCAGTTGCCCCTCCCCCAGTGATCATACTGTACATTGTAACTTTGTAGAAGGAGGAGGAGGCATTTCCTCAGTCTCCCTTCCCCCGGTGATCAGACTGTACATTGTAACTTTGTAGCAAGTCAAGAGAAAATGATGCGTCTGCTCTTTACGGGATGGAAGACTGACGTCATTTTGCACAGCTGCCTAGTGAATGACTTATAGAGGAGAGGAGGGAATATAATGTAAACAATAGGTTAGGCAGCGGCGGCACTTATACAAATAAATGTTTACATTACTTTACATATATGTTGAAAATCGGATAATGGAGGCAAAATTTTCTACTGTGAGGACCGAGGTCATTGTGCGCCATTCCCGCCGCTGCCGCTGTATGACCCAATCAGGGCCGGGAGGAGATGTAAATATAAACAAAGAGCTACTCAGCGGCATCGTCTACACAGATGTTTACATGTGTGTTCAAATTTAAATGTTCTACTTTAAGGCTCAGTTCACATATATGTGGGTGCGGGAAACGCAAGCAGTGAAAACACGCGGGATACTGAACAGGAACCCCATGTTTAAAAACGCAGCGTGTTGGAGGTGTGAAAATGACCGAGTGATTTCCCTGCGGGCTGCGTTTTGAAAAAGGTGGATGCGCCTTTTTCTGCAGTAAATGCAGGCACAGCAGTCCATTCCAGCAAACGCGCATCTACAGTGCCTTGAAAAAGTATTCATACCCCTTGAAATTTTCCACATTTTGTCATGGTACAACCAAAAACATAAATGTATTTTATTGGGATTTTATGTGATAGACCAACACAAAGTGGCACATAATTGTGAAGTGGAAGGAAAATGATAAATGGTTTTTAACATTTTTTACAAATAAATATGTGAAAAGTGTGGGGGGGACATTTGTATGGCGCCCCCCGGAGTCAATACTTTGTAGAACCCCCTTTCTCTGCAATTACAGCTGCAAGTCTTTTTGGGGATGTCTCTACCAGCTTTGCACATCTAGAGAGGGACATTTTTGCCCATTCTTCTTCTTTGCAAAATATCTCAAGCTCTGTCAGATTGGATGGAGAGCGTCTGTGAACAGCAATTTTCAAGTCTTGCCACAGATTCTCAATGGGATTTAGGTCTGGACTGTGACTGGGCCATTCTAACACATGAATATTCTTTGATCTAAACCATTCCATTGTAGCTCTGGCTGGATGTTTCGGGTCGTTGTCCTGCTGGAAGGTGAACCTCCGCCCCAGTCTCAAGTCTTTTGCAGATTCTAACAGGTTTTCTTCTGAGATTGTCCTGTATTTGTCTCCATCCATCTTCCCATCAACTCTGACCAGCTTCCCTTTCCCTGCTGGAGAAAAGCATCCCAACAACATGATGCTGCCACCACCATGTTTCACAGTGGGGATGGTGTGTTCAGGGTGATGTGCAGTGTTAGTTTTCCTCCACACATAGCATTTTGTTTTTAGGCCAAAAAGGTAACATTTTGGTCTCATCTGACCAGAGCACCTTCTTCCACATGTTTGCTGTGTCCTCCACATGGCTTCTCACAAACTGCAAACAGGACTTCTTATGACTTTCTTTCACCAATGTCTTTCTTCTTGTCACTCTTCCATAAAGGTCAGATTTGTGGAGAACACGACTAATAGTTGTCCTGTGGACAGATTCTCCCACCTGAGCTGTGGATCTCTGCAGCTCCTCCAGAGTTACCATGGACCTCTTGGCTGCTTCTCTGATGAATGCTCTCCTTGCCGGGCCGGTCAGTTTAGGTGGACTGCCATGTCTTGGTAGGTTTGCAGTTCTGCCATACTCTTTCCATTTTCAGATGATGGATTGAACAGAGCTCCGTGAGATGTTCAAAGCTTGGGATTTTTTTTATAACCTAACCCTGCTTTATACTTCTCCGCAACTTTATCCCTGACCTGTCTGGTGTGTTCCTTGGCCTTCATGATGCTGGTTCTCTAACAAACCTCTGAGGGCTTCACAGAACAGCTGTATTTATACTGAGATTAAATGACACACAGGTGGACTCTATTTACTAATTAGGTGACTTCTGAAGGCAATTGGTTCCACTAGATTTTAGTTAGGGATATCAGAGTAAATGGGGCTGAATATAAATGCCCCCCCCCCCCACTTTTCACATATTTATTTGTAAAAAAAATGTTGAAAACCATTTATCATTTTCCTTCCACTTCACCATTATGAGCCACTTTGTGTTGGTCTATCATATAAAATCCCAATAAAATACATTTAAGTTTTTGGTTGTAACATGAGAAAATGTGGAAAATTTCAAGGGGTATGAATACTTAGTATGTGAACTGAGCCTAAGTTCATGCAGGTCAGTGCTACAGAGCGCTTGAAAGCATTTAAAAGTTACAAATTTTATCCAAAATACGATCGAGCACTCACATCTTATAGTGCAGTAAAATCTGTGCGTATAGATATATCACTTGCCGGGGTAAATTTCCCTCTTAAGAACCCAAGATATCGTCTTTACACTATACCAATCTGTAGTGCATCACTTCCGGCTCAGCATTATGACATCACAGACTCCACCCTCAACGTGTTTCGTCACCAGTCACATGACTTCCTCAGGAAGACACTCTGACCACATCACCCTGAATGCCCCTCGGATCTCGTCTGATCTCGGAGGCTAAGCAGGGTCGGGCTTGGTTAGTACTTGGATGAGAGACCCCTGGGAATACCCAGTGCTGAAGGGGAATACTGACCGCAACGCTCCTGCGTGCGTTAGATCAAACGGAACGCAGCGTTTTATACGCCAGGGCGCGGGCTGCGTCCTGTCCTAGATTTCTGCTTCACCCTCCGATATAAAATAGCAGGGAGGGTCCTATATCCTCTGGCAGGGAGGAGGAACGCGTCAGCAGAATAGAAGAAAATTCCGCAACGCCGACACGTTTACACGATTCGGGGGGGGGGGGAACGGAAAGCAGCCGCCGCCGATCAGCCGGCAAAACTTAATAGCGTACAATTTTTTCTGCGACGTGACGGTTTCACGATTCGGCCAAATTAAAAAGAATGGAGGGAAGTGACGATAAGTTGAGTTTAATGACAGCGGAGTAGAAAATAATACACCTGAGAGTCAATAAACCAATGACAGGCCGGGATTAATGGCCGGCGCCGCGCACCGGCCACGGCGATTTCTTTCAGCTGAATTAAAGGGAAGGCGGGCGGGGGGAGGGGGAAGACAGTGAGGGGGGGGCTGACTCCAAAGGGTTAAAAATATCAGGAGCCGAGCGGCGGGGATGTAGCGCGGGAACAGACGCTGATGAATCTGCAGACGATGCGGATCGGCGCGGTTTGGCCCCCCGCAGTGCCTCCGCTGGGATCAGGAGGTTTGATGATTGGAAGAGCCGGTGGGGAGAGCGCATGGCGGAAGCTGCTTCCTAAAGGGGGACTCTACTTCACAAGGCAACCTGGGAGAAAGCAGAACTCCTTCTCCGGACACTTGTGATTGGAGCTGCCGGATCAGTATGACGGCCGAGGCCACCCCGATACTCACCATAAACCTTCATCGGCTTTTCTCTCCAGAAGGACGGCACCATCTTTGTTCAGGCATCATCCAGGGTCACCATCTACTTCCTGGACTGGGATTCTGATTTAGAGATTACATATTCTTGTAAATCCCGGTGCCTAGGCAGTTCTTGGCTGTGTTCACAAATGTCTGACACAGATCAGCCCCATTGCACCCTCTCACCTTGTGACTTGCTACAAAGTTACAATGTACAGTCTGATTACTGAGGGAGGGGAGACTGAGGAAATGTCTCCTCCTCCTTCTACAAAGTTAAAATGTATAGTCTGATCACTGGGGGAGGGGAGACTGAGGAAATGCTTCCTCCACCTTCTACAAAGTTACAATGTACAGTCTGATCACTGGGGGAGGGGAGACTGAGGAAATGCTTCCTCCTCCTTCCACAAAGTTACAATGTACAGTCTGATCACTGGGGGAGGGGAGACTGAGGAAATGCTTCCTCCTCCTTCTACAAAGTTACAATGTACAGTCTGATCACTGGGGGAGGGGAGACTGAGGAAATGCCTCCTCCTCCTTCTTCTACAAAGTTACAATGTATAGTCTGATCACTGGGGGAGAGTAGACTGAGGAAATGCTTCCTCCTCCTTCTACAAAGTTACAATGTACAGTCTGATCACTGGGGGAGGGGAGACTGAGGAAATGCCTCCTCCTCCTTCTTCTACAAAGTTACAATGTATAGTCTGATCACTGGGGGAGGGGAGACTGAGGAAATGCTTCCACCTGCCTGCAGCAGACTGATGACATCATCTCAGCCTAGGCAGAGTCACTGGGCTGGAGACTGAGTTCAGCTTGTTAATGATAGAACTTCTCCTCTTGCTGTGTATTGTGTCGGGATGTCGCAGATTCGTGAAGTTACTGATGACTGAACTGGCGGGGTTTTTTTTTTATCGCGGTTGCCGCTCCCGGAGTCTCTCCTGAGTTGAAGTACATGTAATAAAGGAAGACCTGAAAGACACAATTACTCTCTTACCAGTGCAGGTTTGATAGGAGCGTAGCAAACCTCTTCCCCGCATTGATGGACGCGGCTTAGCGGGTTCTCGGCGCCATTGAAGACGGATATAGCCTCCCGCGGAATTTCATGCTGCCGCCTCGCGTCTCTTTGTATTCCGCCGCCGTTTAGGATTGCTTTTCCTATCACACGCCATTGTGTTTTGTTCCTGGAAAACCCGGCTTACGGGAGGCGTGCTGCCAATACCAAGCAGGCCCAGGTGCCTTGCGAGACGCCGACATGAACCGCCGAAACGCCGGGAACAGCGAGCAGCGTCCCCGGTGCCCCCCCCCATCTCCATATGAAAGGGGTCAGGTGATGGCATTGTATAGGCCATGATTTATACATGCCATGGCCGGGAGGACGCAGCTTAGACGATCGTGAAAATTCAAACAGAAGATGAAAAGATCAAAAAAACATAAACATATTCAAATAAAATTCCAGACTCATTAATACATCTTTAAATGTCATTTTTTTACGAAAGCTCCTGATTGTGACCTGGTGCAGCAGGGCTGAGGTAGGAGAGGAAGAAGCAGCACAAGGAGCCAATCAGTTTATGCGCTGACAACAAGCATGCTGATAGGAGGAGAGAGCAGAGTGAAGGAGAGATGAGCTCATCACTGTGCTGCTTTTTCCTTTCACTGTCCAGCCACAAGCTGACCAGCAGACCGAGGGCCTCTAGTGGCAGTAAAATGTATTGCGGAGAGCTCTTGATTGAAGCAAAGCTGTTTTACTTTTTTATTTTATCTTTTAAAGGGCTGTTCATTTTTCTATTATTTTTTTGGCTGGAATTCCGTTTTCAGGGTTACTGGATTTGATTATAACTGTACAGGCAGGGCCGGGATGGGGGTGGGCAGGAGGGACATCTGCCCCGGGCGCAGAGAAGCAAGGGGGCAAAGAATAGATGCAGGATGGCACACCCATTCTACCGCATGTAATAACAGTGGGGGAGGGGGGCCCAGTTCTGGATCCTTGCCCCGGTCACTGGACGACCTTGTCCCGGAACTGTGTACGGTCTCCTGTCATGTCGTAAAGTTTTATGGCAACTGTATATATATATATATATATATATATATATATATATATATATATATATATATATATATATATATATATAGTTTTTTTATTATATCTAACACAAATATTTATAATATAAATATTATATATATAAATACATGAATATATATATATATATATATATATATATATATATATATATATATATATTATGGATTATATTATGGAATTGTTTATTATTTTACTATTTAATAATGTATTTTTTTATTTTTACACTAAGATGTCATTAAAGTTCATGTGCGTGTAAAAGCAGGTGTGCCAATACTTTTGATAATATAGCGTGTGTATATGTATATATATATATATATATATATATATATATATATATATATATATATATATATATATATATATATATATATATATATATATATATATATATATATATATATGTATGTATGTATATATATATATATATATATATATATCTATATATATATATATATAGATATTATATTATATTATATAAATATATATCTATATATATATATATACATATAGATATTATATAATATAATATAATATCTATATATATATATAGATATATATCTATCTATATATATCTATATATATAGATAGATATATATCTATCTATAGATATAGATAGATATATATCTTTATATATACATATATCTATATATATATATATCTATCTATCTATATATCTATATAGATATATATATCTATATAGATATTTTATATATAGATAGATGTATATAGATTATATTTTGGAATTGTTTATTATTTTACCATTTTAATAATTTATTTTTATTTAGTTTTTTTTATTTTTCCATTAAGACTGGGATACCATTAAAGTGTGTGTAAAGGCAGGCGTCCCAATACTTTTGGCAATATAGTGTGTTTCATAGCACTGTTTATGAATTGATCACTTTGAAAAGCTAAGTAGTTTTGATTACTACATGTAGTAATAATAATAATAAATAATTAATAATAAAGGACTGTAGATATAAGTCATATTAATAATAACATGATGTAATGATAATAATAAATAATAATAAAGGGCAGACGATATCTGTAATAATAATAATCATAATAATAATTAAAAATAAATAATAATAATAAACAGAGGGTATCTGTACACTATGTGATGTCGGTATATAGCAGCGCCTAGCAGCGCCCGTCGGCCTTGCCGTTTAAGCGAGTGTCAGCCGCGTGACAAGGAGACAGCGGTCCGGTAATTGTCCCTCTTCTGTGGTGTCACCTTGCCCCAGCGGAGAGACGGGATGACGAAGTCCTCTCTGCCGCTGTCATTGCTGGACGGTGATGAAGGGTGACAAGCCGCAGTCTGCTCTGTATCATCTCTATGGCTGGAAGGGGCTATTTGGAAAGGGCAAGTGGCAGCGGACTCGGGGGGGGGGGGGGGTAGGGGGGGTTGCGAGTGGCAACGATGAATTGCCGCCGAAGTCCATAGAGAGTCAAAGGACATAAAAACACAGAGAAAGGTGTATAAAGTAAAAGAAAGAAAAATCTACATTAAAAATAATGTTTTTTTATTATTCTAAAATATGTTCTAGCAGTGGCAGTGAGCTCGCTTTAACCCCTCGAATATCAGGACGTTTATAAATGCATTTCGGTAGACAAGGAGTTAACTCCAAGAATATCAGGACGTTTATAAATGCATTTCGGTAGACAAGGAGTTAACTCCAAGAATATCAGGACGTTTATAAATGCGCCTTGGCAGACAATGGGTTAACCCCTCGTATATCAGGACGTTTATAAATGCACTTCGGCAGACAAGGGATTAACCCCTCGTATATCAGGACGTTTATAAATGCGCCTTGGTAGACAAGGGGTTAACCCCTCGTATATCAGGACGTTTATAAATGCGCCTTGGTAGACAAGGGGTTAACCCCTCGTATATCAGGACGTTTATAAATGCGCCTTGGTAGACAAGGGGTTAAGGTGAATGCATTAGACTTTTTGGCTTTTGCATGCTTGCAGTGTTTGCTGGACAGCCTTGGTTGATGGTGTAAAATGCGGTCAGTGTTGTTCTTCTGTGGGTGAATTGGGAGCTATTTAATGATTTAACCCTCTCCCTTCCCCGGGGTAGTGGCACGTCGGAGGAGGTGAACGCACGCCGGAGGCCTGGATCCAGCGCCCGCCTCCTCTTCCTCTCTCCTCGCCTCGGGAGGGGTGGAGGGCAGCCTCTGGCATCCGATGTCCGATGAGACAGAGCCGGGCTCTGAGGCCCCAGCACAAGCCGTCCCTGTCCTTGTTATTTTTTCCATGTTTGGGGCGTCTCCGGCGCTGGGGAGGCCGGAACGTTCGATCATGACTCCTCAATGGAGGCTCAGATTCGTACCCGCCTGTGCCAGCTCTGAATGGGTCCTCGCAGGGAAAATTCCTCCTGAGCCGATGGAAAATCCAGCTCAGGTCCTCCAGGAGAGCTGAGACCTTCCTTATTTCTGGGCTTCGCTCAGGCCGGCTCTGTACGGAACAATGGATCGTCTGTTGTGCGTTCGGCTGAACGGAGTGTTTTGTACCTTATTTAATATGAATTTAAATCTCGCAATCCAGGAGACGTCAGGGGGATAATAATCATTTGTGAGCAGGGATACACCAATATACCAACCAGCCAAAAGTTATCAGCCGAAAATAAGGTTATCGGTGCCGATAATGGCCAAAAATAGGATTATCCGTTCCGATAATGGCTAAAAATAGGGTTATCGGTTCCAGTAATGGCCAAAAATAGGGTTATAGGTTCCAATAATGACCAAAAATAGGGTTCAGTGCCAATAATGGCCGAAAATATGGTTATCTGTCCTGATAATAGCCAAAATTAGGGTTATTGGTGCCGATAAATGGCTGAAAATTGGGTTATCGGTTCCGATAATGGCTGACAATAGGGATATCCATTCCGATAATGGCCGAAAATATGGTTATCAGTTCTTATAAGGGCCAAGAATAGGAATATCGGTTCCAATAATGGCTGAAAATCGGGTTATCGGTCCGATAATGGCCAGCAATAGGGTTATCGGTTCCAATAATGGCCGAAAATAGGAATATCAGTTCCAATAATGGCTGAAAATTGGGTTATCGGTTCCGATAATGGCCGACAATAGAGCTATCAGTTCTAATAATGGCCAAAAATAGGGTTATCGGTTCCAATAATGGCTGAAAATTGGGTTATCAGTTCCGATAATGGCTGACAATAGGGTTATGGGTTCCAATAATGGCCAAAAATAGGGATATCGGTTCCTGATAATGGCCGAAAATAGCAAAATCGGTTACAATAAATGCTGAAAATTTGGTTATCGGTCCGATAATGGCCAACAATAGGGTTATCTGTTCCAATAATGGCCGAAAATAGGGTTATCGGTACCGATAATGGCCGAAAATAGGAATATCGGTTCCAATAAATGCTGAAAATTTGGTTATCGGTCGAAAATGGCCAACAATAGGGTTATGGGTTCCAATAATGGCCAAAAATAGGGATATCGGTTCCGATAATGGCCGAAAATAGGAAAATCGGTTACAATAAATGCTGAAAATTTGGTTATCGGTTCGATAATGGCCAACAATAGGGTTATCTGTTCCAATAATGGCCGAAAATAGGGTTATCGGTTCCGATAATGGCCGAAAATAGGAATATCGGTTCCAATAAATGCTGAAAATTTGGTTATCGGTCCGATAATGGCCAACAATAGGGTTATCGGTTCCAATAATGGCCGAAAATCGAAATATCAGTTCCAATAATGGCTGAAAATTGGGTTATCGGTTCCAATAATGGCCGACAAAAGCGATATCAGTTCCAATTTACCGGTTCCAATAATGACCGAAAATAGGGTTCAGTGCCAATAATGGCCGAAAATAGGGTTATCTGTCCTGATAATAGCCGAAAATAGGGTTAGTGGTGCCGATAATAGACGAAAATAGGGTAATCGGTTCCAATAATGGCCAAAAATAGGGTAATCGCTTCTGATAATGGGTGAAAATTAATCCATATTTATTTAAATTTGATAATATTAATTAAAAAGTCAAATATAATACAATTATATATATAAAAAATATATATATTTTATTAAAAACTTTCCGTTTCGGATTTGGTTTTCGGCAAAGTACATCCTGAATTTTTGGTTTCAGTACCGGAATTTTCCTTTTGGTGCACCACCATTTGTCAGTGTTCATGTCCCACCACGTTACGCCACTTGGCCACGAATAGGTCCAAAATTGCCATTTTAAAGGAATAAATAATATTCTGTGTGTCGTGTGGCTGTTCGGGGGGTGGAAGGCAGCGGCATGGCGGGTATTGGCACACCTGGTCACACAGGTAATCAACCGCTTTCCCTTTGCTTTGCCCAACTGGGCTCTGAATGGAAAAATTCCGAGGTATCCAATTCCTTCACACAACCTCTTCCGGTTGGTAGGACTGCCTTGGATCCAGCGTGAGCCGAGATTTCCGTACATTATTATTAGATCGGACTGTGGCCACATTTTACAATCTTACAAAAGAGCAAAACCACTGCAACAGTTGTATTTATTTGCAGCCTTCAGGGGAACGATGAATACTGAAAGACGATTGGTTGCTGGGGGGGGGGGGGGGGGGGGCATCTTTGTCTCTTTCCCCCCATATAATGGTCCCCAATCCAGACAGCGAGCCCCGGACATCCGCACCGCGCCTCTGGGGAGCTGTGCGCTCGGACTGGCAGACGTGGCCTCAGTAGGTGATCTCATTTCACACCCTGCTGCATGTGTAGCATGAAAGTCAATGAGCTGGTCTGAGCAAGATAGATGGCCGCACGCCGGCTGACATTATCTTCCCCAAGAACCCGCGTTTTCCCCACTTATTGGGCTTTATGGGTTTGTTTTATTTATTTTTGCTGCGTGAACTTCCCTAATAAAAACAATTATAAAAATTGGAAACATGGGAATGCAGATAGATAGATAGATAGATAGATAGATAGATAGATAGATAGATAGATAGATAGATAGATAGATAGATAGATAGATAGATAGATAGATAGATAGATAGATAGATGAATAGATAGATAGATAGATCATACTCTGTTTGATCCCCGGTGTCTCCTCTGCCCTCCAGTGCAGCTATTCAAGCACAGACCATGCTCTATGAGACCCCCCAGTGTCTCCTCTATCCTCCACTGTAGCTAGTCAACCATTGATCATGCTCTATTAGACCCCCCCAGAGTTTCAACTGCCCTACAATGCAGCTATCCAAGCTCTATCAGACCCCCGATGTCCCCCCTGCCCTTCAGTGCAGCTAGTCAATCGCTGACCGTGCTCTATGAGACCCCCAGTGTCTCCCCTGCCCTCCAACGCAGCTATTCAAGCACAGATCATGCTCTATAAGACCCCAAGTGTCTCTCCTGCCCTCCAGTGCAGCTATTCAAGCACAGACCATGCTCTACGAGACCCCCAGTGTCTCCTCTACTCTCCACTGTAGCTAGTCAAGCATTGATCATGCTCTATGAGACCCCCGCTGTTTCCACTGCCCTACAATGCAGCTATTCAAGCTCTTTCAGACCCCCCGATATCTCCCCTGCCCTCCAGTGCAGCTAGTCAAGCGCTGATCATGCTCTATTTGACCCCCAGTTTTTCGCCTGTCCCCCAGTGCAGCTATTCAAGCACAGATTGTGCTCTAGCAGACCCTGAGTGTCTCCCCTGCCCTCCAGTGCACCTAGTCAAGCACTGATCGTGCTCTATGAGACCCCCAGTGTCTCCCCTGCCCTCCAGTGCAGCTATTAAAGCACCGATCGTCCTCTATTTGACCCCCAGTTTCTCGTCTGCCCCCCAGTGCAGCTATTCAAGCACAGATCGTGCTCTATAAGACCCCCAGTGTCTCCCCTGCCCTCCAGTGCTGCTATTCAAGCACAGACCATGCTCTATAAGGCCCCCAGTGTCTCCCCTACCCTCCACTGTAGCTAGTCAAGCATTGATCATGCTCTATGAGACCGCCAGTGTTTGCACTGCCCTACAATGCAGCTGTTCAAGCTCTATCAGATCCCAGATGTCTCCTCTGCCCTCCAGTGCAGCTAGTCAAGCACAGACGATGCTCTATGAGACCCCCGGTGTCTCCCCTGCCCTTCAACGCAGCTTTTTAAGCACAGATCGTGCTCTATAAGACCCCCAGTGTCTCTACTGCCCTCCACTGTAGCTAGTCAAGCGCTGATCGTGCTCTATGAGACCCCCGGTGTCTCCCCTGCTCTTCAACACAGCTATTCAAGCACAGATCGTGCTCTATGAGACCCCCGGTGTCTCTACTGCCCTCCAGTGCAGCTATTCAAGCTCTATCAGACCTCTGGTGTCTCCCCTGCCCTCCAGTGCAGCTATTGAAGCACCGATCGTCCTCTATTTGACCCCCAGTTTCTCACCTGCCCCCCAGTTCAGCTATTCAAGCACAGATTGTGCTCTATAAGACCCCCAGTGTCTCCCCTGCCCCCCAATGCATCTATTCAAGCACCGATCATGCTCTGCTAGATCCTCAGTGCCTCCCCTGTCCTCCAGTGCAGTTATCCAAGCACTGATTGTACCCTATTGGATTCCCAATGTCTCCACTGCCCTCCAATGCAGCTATTCAAGCATAGATGGTGCTCTGTGAGACCCCCAGTGTCTCCCCTGCCCTCCAGTGCAGCTATTCAAGCGTAATCTGTGCTTTAATAGCTGCATCGCTGGCTACACTAGTCAAGAAACGATACAGGTCACTTCCATGGTCACTGCTCTTAGGAGTGATTGGGGATTGGATGGTCGCTGAGTCCCTCCTCCTCTCACTGTATGAGCCGTTTCCTGTAGTCTTGGACTCTCAAGAGGAATGGAAGAGCCAAGGAATAACAGCGAGTGTCGCCAGCAGGAGGGGGGGGGGGCTCACTTTATGAACCCCATAAATGTGATCAGGCGGCTCTAGAGCCACCCAGATCACTTTTATGGGAAAGCCCTTCACTGGCTGTTAAAGCCGATACCGAGCTCATAGTGCGGCAGCATTTGCCTATCATGTCGTTTATAAATGTACTTTGGTGTATAAGTAGTTAAAGAGATTCTGTTTTAGTTCTGAGTCTCTGAAAAATAAATAAATTAAATATACATTCCCAGTCCTCTAACGACATGCCGCCTTTAACTCGATACCAAGATCGGAACACAATGGGTTCCCGCCATGCGCGCTCTCACGCAGCGTCTTAGGAGAGTTCAGGTCCCATTGTACTCAGACGCCGGGAGATAAACCCAGAGATATTCCGCCGCTGTTTGCCGCCGAGCCCCGTCTGAGCGAAATTAATAACCCCCATAATGACAACTTTTCCCGAGAAGAATGGAGCTAATTGATTTCTTTCTGACGACTACAGACTAATTAAGCGCTAATCTCATGTTTATACGCCACATTGCTGCGGAGTGCTTCTGCAGAACAATAAGGCTCTTTGGGGATTACACGGGGATTTTTTCAGGAGATAAATTATAGTGCCGAGGATAAAAAAAAGAAAAAAAGAAAAGCTATTTATTTTATTTTTCTTTGTCCCCCTGCCGCTCTGTGTCTTACGGCGGGAAAGGGTTAAGGGTCCCGGTGCAAGCGGTCTGCGGTGAATTTCCGTAGGGTCCTGCGGTGAGCGCAGAGAAGAGAACAAAAAAAAGGGGATTAAAGGCAAAACCAGAAACCTCAGCCGCAAAAAAAAAAAAAAGACGATGGCGGTTCACCTGTGTCTGCGGTTAAATTTTAGATAATTACGCTTGGGGAAAAAAGTCAAAGTTTCCGTAAAAAAATAAAAAAAGTCACGCCCATCTGCCGTTTCGTCCAGTCTACACCAATAGGGGTGTCACATTTAAAGAGCTGTTTGTGAGAATGGGGGGAGAAAATTAAAATTTTTTATTAAATTAAATTTAAAATTAAATTAAAAGTAAAGGGGTTGTAAAGGCAGAAGGTGGATTCTATGTATTAAGATAAAAAGCCTTCTGTGTGCAGCAGCCCCCCTAATACTTACCTGAGGTCCCTCTCTGTCCAGCGATGTCCACGAGTGTCTCAGCCGTCCGAGATTCTCCTTCCTGGTTGGCTAAGATACAGCAGCGGCACCATTGGCTCCCGCTGCTGTCAATCAAAGTCAGCTAGCCAATCAGGACAGACAGAGGGGCGGGGCCGGGTCGGGGCTTCGTGTCTGAATGGACACAGGGAGCTGTGACTCAGCTCAGGTGCCCCCACAGCAAGCTGCTTGCTGCGGGTACACTCGTCAGGAGGGAGGGGCCAAGATCACAGAAGAGGGACCCGAGAAGTCCCCCCCTCCCAAAAGAACCTCTTTCTAAAGCAATGATAAACTCTTTGTTTCCTCTATGTAAATGAAGTCCCTTCACTTGCTGTACAATGGTGGATGGAGTGTTCATCATCTTAGTTTGCCTCCTAAACTTTCCACCAATAGTCGGTCCTCCTCCCGGAATGGGGCAGTGATGGTCCCGGGCGGACTCCAGCACCCGCTAGCCGCCTGCCGCCACCCGTTCCCGTTTCCACTCTTATCCCTTTTTAATTAGCAGATATCTGAGAGAGACAGTTGTTGCGTCTTCTGCAGACGACACCCCCGGGCTGTGCTGCTAAGTAGGATTTGAATTTGTTAATTAAAAGCAGAATGTTTCAAACTTCCCATCTGCAGCGCCGCTGCTCCCCTCCCCCCCGCCTTCCCATACAACCCCCCCCCACCCCCCGCTGAGCATGCACAGATCCCCGGAAGGAGGCCTGGGAGACAGCGGGATTCATCCAACAGAGGTGACCTGCGCGCCGCTTTGAAAGTACCAATCGGAACCTGTTGCATCAGGCGTCTTTGATTCCCAAGGACGGTCCCGAATCTGAAGATCTGCCCTTGGAAATGTCTCCCCATATCAGAAGTATTGGTCCACCAAAAAGAAACAAAAGACCTGGCTCACACATCTGGCTTCACGTTGGGTGCCAAAAAAAAAAAAAGAAACAAAAGACCTGGTTCACATATTTGGCCTCACGTTGGGCACCAATAAAGAAACCAAAGACCTGGCTCATATATCCAGCCTCACATTGGGCACCAAAAAACAAACAAAAAAACAATGACCTGGCTCACACATCTGGTCCCACATCGGGCACCAAAAAAGAAACCAAAGACCTGGTTCACACTTCTGGCCTCACATGGGGCACCAAAAAAACCCCAAAAGACCTGATTTACCCATCTGGCCTCACATTTGGCACCAAAACAACCTGACTCATACATCTGGCCTCACATTGGGCACCAAAGAGAAAACAAAGATATGACTCACACATCTGGCCTCACATTGGGCACCAATAAAGAAACCAAAGACCTAGCTCACACATCTGGTCCCACATCGGGCACCAAAAAAGAAACCAAAGACCTGGTTCAGACTTCTGGCCTCACATGGGGCACCAAAAAAACCCCACAAGACCTGATTCACCCATCTGGCCTCACATTTGGCACCAAGAAAGAAACCAAAGACCTGTCTCACACATTGGGCCCCACATTGGGCACCAAAAAGAGCCAAAAGACTTGGTTCACACGTCTGGCCTAACATGGGGCACCAAAAAAAAAAAAAAGACCTGGTTCACATGTCTGGCCTCACATTGGGCACCAAAAAAAGCCCAAAAGACCTGGCTCACACATCTGGCCTCACATTGGGCACCAAAAAAGAAACCAAAGACCTGGCTCACACATCTGGTCCCACATCCGGTACCAAAAAAGAAACCAAAGACCTGGTTCACACTTCTGGCCTCACATGGGGCACCAAAAAAACCCCAAAAGACCTGATTCAGTCATCTGGCCTTACATTTGGCACCAAAAAACCCCCAAAAGACCTGACTCACACATCTGGTCTCACATGGGGCACCAAAAAAAGCCCAAAAGTCCTGGCTCACACATCTGGACTCACACTGGGCACCAAAAAAGAAACCAAAGACCTGGGTCACACATTTGGCCCCACATAGGGCACCAAAAAAAAACAAAAGACCTGGCTCACACACCTGGCTTCACATTGGGCACCAAAAAAGAAACAAACACCTGGCTCACACATCTGGTCCCACATCAGGCACCAAAAAAGAAACCAAAGGCCTGGTTCACACATTGGGCCCCACATTGGGCACCAAAAAAGAAACCAAAGACCTGGCCCACACATTGGTCCCCACATTGGGGACCAAAAAAAACAAAAGACCTGGCTCACACATCTGGCCTCACATGGGGCACCACCCCCCCCCCCCCAAAGACCTGGCTCACACATTGGGCCCCACATAGGGCACCAAAAAAACCCCAAAAGACCTGACTCACAGATCTGGCCTCACATGGGGCACCAAAAAAAACCCCAAAGTCCTGGCTCACACATCTGGACTCACATTGGGCGCCAAACAAGAAACCAAAGACCTGGGTCACACATTTGGCCCCACATAGGGCACCAAAAAAAACAAAAGACCTGGCTCACACATCTGGCCTCACATTGGGCACCACATAAGAAACAAAAGAACCGGCTCACACGTCTGGCCTCACATTGGGCACAAAAAAGAAACCAAAGACCTGGCTCACACATTGGGCCCCACATTGGGCACCAAAAAAAGAAACCAAAGACCTGGCTCACACATTGGGCCCCACATTGGGCACCAAAAAAGAAACCAAAGACCTGGCCCACACATTGGTCCCCACATTGGGGACCAAAAAAAACAAAAGACCTGGCTCACACATCTGGCCTCACATTGGGCACCAAAAAAGAAACCAAAGACCTGGCTCACACATCTGGCCTCACATGGGCCACGTTGGGCCTCCTGCAGCAGGACATGTAACTATACTTAATGACTATGGTATTATCTTACATTATATTAAATCATTTAATAAACGAAATCATTATATTAATGATCTAACGGCCATAATTGGAGCTCCTTGTATATCTGCATGGAGTTCAGTTTTATACAATAAACGAGATATGAATTCAGAGCGATCGTTCTTCCTCTCTCCTCTTTTCTATATTCAGGACTCTGCGGGTCTTAAAGAGAATCCAGTCCTGCCGGGAACTTTTCTGCTCCTTGTGATGTCACACTTCTCTCTTCCTCTGTCCCTGCCTTTCTGAGCGTCTCACCTCCCCCCGCTGTGCGCGCTCGGCGCCGTTCTCTATATAGAGAAGATGTTGGCAGGCGCTGTGAGCTGTACAGAGGAGCACGCTGGTATGAAAGACTAAAGATATACCGGCAGCCTGGAATGTTGTCACCTGCAGGAGAGGGGACACAGGTGACAACGCGAATGTAACAAGGGCGGGGGGAGGGGAGAGTCGTAATAGATCATCTGTAGAAAGTTTATCGGCAGTCTTATTCTTCATTTAGTCATTTATTTATGATTTAGTCATTAATTGATCCATTTAACATTTAGTAATTAATTAACTCAGCATATAGTGATTAATGTGTTCATCTACATTTCAATAATTAATGAATTCATAACCTTTCATTAACTTTACAAGTCTGATCCCGGACGTGCCCCAATATACAGCAACATGATCATTCATCAGAAAAGCTCCGCCCTTTATCATTAAGAGAAGGTTATTGATCTCCAATCAGTGACTCTGCCTAGGCTGAGATGATGTCATCACTCTGCTGCATGTAGGAGGAGGCATTTCCTCAGTCTCCCCTCCCCCAGTGATCAGACTGTACATTGTAACTTTGTAGAAGGAGGCATTTCCTCAGTCTCCCCTCCCCCAGTGATCAGACTGTACATTGTAACTTTGTAGAAGGAGGAGGAGGAGGCATTTCCTCAGTCTCCCCTCCCCCAGTGATCAGACTGTACATTGTAACTTTGTAGGAGGAGGAGGCATTTCCTCAGTTTCCCCTCCCCCGGTGATCAGACTGTACATTGTAACTTTGTAGAAGGAGGCATTTCCTCAGTCTCCCCTCCCCCAGTGATCAGACTGTACATTGTAACTTTGTAGAAGGAGGAGGAGACATTTCCTCAGTCTCCCCTCCCCCGGTGATCAGACTGTACATTGTAACTTTGTAGGAGGAGGAGGCATTTCCTCAATCTCCCCTCCCCCGGTGATCAGACTGTACATTGTAACTTTGTAAAAGGAGGCATTTCCTCAGTCTCCCCTCCCCCAGTGATCAGACTGTACATTGTAACTTTGTAGAAGGAGGCATTTCCTCAGTCTCCCCTCCCCCAGAGATCAGACTGTACATTGTAACTTTGTAGAAGGAGGCATTTCCTCAGTCTCCCCTCCCTCAGTACATTGTAACTGGACAGGCACCAGTGACATAGAGACATCTTCTCCTTTCACTGTCCAGGCACAGTCTGGGGCGGGTCCGGGATGACCCGGGCTCAGTGGAAATTTGATGTGTGATTGTGGCCTTCCAGTGGCAGAAAACCGGTATTGCAGGGAGACGTGTCTGGATTAATGGTAAACATTGCAGACTTTGTAATTGTTACTGAACTACAGCAGTGAAAAAAATCAGGTTCTGCCAGACAAGGATGTGCTCTGCATCAGAGCCAATCTAGTGTAAAGGAGAATGCTGATAGAAGGGGAGAGCAGAGTGACAAAGAGATGAGCTCATCAGTCTGCTGCTATCCTTTCAGTGTCCAATCACAGGCTGGGGGAGGGATAAGACCTGTAAATATTACTGCACTGCAGCAGAGAAAAAAAATCAGATTATGGCTGTGCTGTGTGGCAGAGCTGTGTAAATCTCAGAACTGGATGGACAGAACTACAGATCTCAAATACTTACATCGTATCTTTGCTGTCTTTACTTTCTTTGACTTGTCGGGCCTTTGAAAGGCGACATTTTTGCTCCTCCAGCCCGTTATTGTTGAACCGCCGCGGCTCCCCCGTAATCTTTGTCATGCAGCTCCGAGGTCAGCGGGTCACAGAAAGCTTTTGATTCGTCGGAACGCTTTCAGCGCGGGACAAAGCAGAGGACGCCCAATAGGCTTTCAGAGGTTCAATGGGGGGAATGTGCACTCCAGATGTTCTCTGTGAATGAAGGAGGCACAAATACCGCTACATGGGGGGCCACGCATGCGGGGTCCTTCGGGAGTGTGCTGGAAAATGACATTGTATTGTGTCAGATAATGTAATGAGGAGAGTCACCCCCATCCCCCCACTGAGGAGAGTCACCCCATCCCCCCACTGAGGAGAGTCACCCCATCCCCCCACTGAGGAGAGTCACCCCCTCCCCCCCACTGAGGAGAGTCACCCCACCCCCCCACTGAGGAGAGTCACCCCATCCCCCCTACTGAGGAGAGTCACCCCATCCCCCCCCCACTGAGGAGAGTCACCCCATCCCCCCTACTGAGGAGAGTCACCCCATCCCCCCTACTGAGGAGAGTCACCCCATCCCCCCCCACTGAGGAGAGTCACCCCATCCCCCCACTGAGGAGAGTCACCCCATCCACCCCACTGAGGAGAGTCACCCCATCCCCCCCACTGAGGAGAGTCACCCCATCCCCCCTACTGAGGAGAGTCACCTCATCCCCCCACTGAGGAGAGTCACCCCATCCCCCCCACTTAGGAGAGTCACCCCATCCCCCCCACTGAGGAGAGTCACCCCATCCCCCCACTGAGGAGAGTCACCCCACCCCCCACTGAGGAGAGTCACCCCCCCCCACTGAGGAGAGTCACCCCATCCCCCCCACTGAGGAGAGTCACCCCATCCCCCCACTGAGGAGAGTCACCCCATCCCCCCCACTGAGGAGAGTCACCCCATCCCCCCTACTGAGGAGAGTCACCCCACCCCCCCTACTGAGGAGAGTCACCCCACCCCCCCTACTGAGGAGAGTCACACCATCCCCCCTACTGAGGAGAGTCACCCCATCCCCCCTACTGAGGAGAGTCACCCCACCCCCCCCCACTGAGGAGAGTCACCCCATCCCCCCTACTGAGGAGAGTCACCCCATCCCCCCTACTGAGAAGAGTCACCCCATCCCCCCTACTGAGGAGAGTCACCCCATCCCCCCTACTGAGGAGAGTCACCCCATCCCCCCTACTGAGAAGAGTCACCCCATCCCCCCTACTGAGGAGAGTCACCCCACCCCCCTACTGAGGAGAGTCACACCATCCCCCCTACTGAGGAGAGTCACCCCACCCCCCCTACTGAGGAGAGTCACACCATCCCCCCTACTGAGGAGAGTCACCCCATCCCCCCTACTGAGGAGAGTCACCCCACCCCCCCCCCACTGAGGAGAGTCACCCCATCCCCCCTACTGAGGAGAGTCACCCCATCCCCCCTACTGAGAAGAGTCACCCCATCCCCTCTACTGAGGAGAGTCACCCCATCCCCCTACTGAGGAGAGTCACCCCATCCCCCCTACTGAGAAGAGTCACCCCATCCCCCCTACTGAGGAGAGTCACCCCACCCCCCCTACTGAGGAGAGTCACACCATCCCCCCTACTGAGGAGAGTCACCCCATCCCCCCTACTGAGGAGAGTCACCCCATCCCCCCTACTGAGGAGAGTCACCCCACCCCCCCCACTGAGGAGAGTCACACCATCCCCCCTACTGAGGGGAGTCACCCCATCCCCCCACTGAGGAGAGTCACCCCATCCCCCCTACTGAGGGGAGTCACCCCATCCCCCCCACTGAGGAGAGTCACCCCATCCCCCCTACTGAGGGGAGTCACCCCATCCCCCCTACTGAGGAGAGTCACCCCACCCTCCCACTGAGGAGAGTCACCCCATCCCCCCCACTGAGGAGAGTCACCCCATCCCCCCTACTGAGGAGAGTCACCCCACCCCCCCACTGAGGAGAGTCACCCCATCCCCCCTACTGAGGAGAGTCCCCCCATCTCCCCCCACTGAGGAGAGTCACCCCATCCCCCCTACTAAGGAAAGTCACCCCATCCTCCCTACTGAGGAGAGTCACCCCATCCCCCCTACTGAGGAGAGTCACCCCATCCCCCCTACTGAGGAGAGTCACCCCATCCCCCTACTGAGAAGAGTCACCCCCCCACTGAGGAGAGTCACCCCATCCCCCCTACTGAGGAGAGTCACCCCATCCCCCCTACTGAGGAGAGTCACCCCATCCCCCCTACTGAGGAGAGTCACCCCATCCCCCCTACTGAGGAGAGTCACCCCACCCCCCCTACTGAGGAGAGTCACACCATCCCCCCTACTGAGGTGAGTCACCCCATCCCCCCTACTGAGGAGAGTCACACCATCCCCCCTACTGAGGAGAGTCACCCCCCCCCACTGAGGAGAGTCACCCCATCCCCCCTACTGAGGGGAGTCACCCCATCCCCCCCACTGAAGAGAGTCACCCCATCCCCCCTACTGAGGGGAGTCACCCCATCCCCCCCACTGAGGAGAGTCACTACATCCCCCCTACTAAGGGGAGTCACCCCATCCCCCCTACTGAGGAGAGTCACCCCATCCCCCCCACTGAGGAGAGTCACCCCATCCCCCCTACTGAGGAGAGTCACCCCATCCCCCCTACTGAGGAGAGTCACCCCATCCCCCCTACTGAGGAGAGTCACCCCACCCCCCCCACTGAGGAGAGTCACACCATCCCCCCTACTGAGGGGAGTCACCCCATCCCCCCACTGAGGAGAGTCACCCCATCCCCCCTACTGAGGGGAGTCACCCCATCCCCCCCACTGAGGAGAGTCACCCCATCCCCCCTACTGAGGGGAGTCACCCCATCCCCCCTACTGAGGAGAGTCACCCCACCCTCCCACTGAGGAGAGTCACCCCATCCCCCCCACTGAGGAGAGTCACCCCATCCCCCCTACTGAGGAGAGTCACCCCCCCCACTGAGGAGAGTCACCCCATCCCCCCTACTGAGGAGAGTCCCCCCATCCCCCCTACTGAGGAGAGTCACCCCATCCCCCCACTGAGGAGAGTCACCCGATTCCCCCACTGAGGAGAGTCACCCCATCCCCCCTACTGAGGAGAGTCACCCCATCCCCCCTACTGAGGAGAGTCACCCCCATCCCCCCACTGAGGAGAGTCACCCCATCCCCCTACTGAGGAGAGTCACCTCATCCCCCTACTGAGGAGAGTCACCCCATCCCCCCTACTAAGGAAAGTCACCCCATCCCCCCTACCGAGGAGAGTCACCCCATCCCCCTACTGAGGAGAGTCACCCCCATCCCCCCTACTGAGGAGAGTCACCCCACCCCCCACTGAGGAGAGTCACCCCACCCCCTCTACTGAGGAGAGCACCCCATGCTTATCAACCACAATCACTGCAATTAATAATGAGCATACCTCCAGGACTAAGCATGCAAGAACAGTAATGAATAGTGCCCCATCATTGGTATCAGTGGGGGTAATAGTGCCCCATTATTGTGCAATTTGTAGACCATTGGGTTAGAGAGGAATCAGGGAGAGATGAAGGGGTCCAGGAGTCTGATACCTCAGAAGTGAATTAATTTGACTTGGTGTGTTCCACAGTCTCTATACAGCAGAGCTCACACTGGGGCAGGGAGAAGCAGCACAAGGAGCTATTTGGTTGTACTGATAGGAGGAGAGATGACAGAGAGATGAGCTCATCAGTCTTCTTCTTTCCTTTCTCTGTGCTGGGGGCGGGTCCAGGACATTATGGGCTCAACAAAATCATTTGAACTATGCTGGCCATCTAGTGGCATAAAGAAGTACTGCAGGGGCAATCTCTTGATTGAAGGTGAATATTGCAAGCTGGGAATGTGAGGGAAGACCTGTAACCGTTACTGAACCGCAGCAGTATCAGGTCTTCCCTGCCTGTGCTTTGTGGCGGAGCTGTGTAAATCTGGATGGACAATACAAATCCTTTGGCAGGCATGACAACTCCTGTAAATTTTAATCGGTGTATTGAGCTGTTGGCTTTGAAAAACTCACTCAGTTTAGGTTGAAGGTCACCCTCGTCGTTTTAGCGGGGGGAGGGGGGAGGGATTGAGCGCCGCGCGGGCAAGTCTAAGGCCCCTCGAAACGCATATTTGTAAATATTAGCCGGCGTCGGTATTCCGAGCTCTTTGCATGTCAGGCTTAATTGGTTGTTTGAAAGCGGAAAGATATTCTAATTCAATTACACAAGAAAGAGAAACGTTCGCTCCTAAAAGGAAAGCGCGCTTTGCCGACACCATGAAAGCCGCCTGTGTAGTCGTGATCTTTTCTGATCTGACTGTACAAACAGGCTTTGTTATGCCGAGTGGAAGCCTCTAATCCCCGAGGACGGCGAGGAGCGCGGCCTGCAAAAAGTACGGCGCGCCGCACACATTCGCGTTACGCCGCATTTGTTTACCTTTCCCGGGATCGTTTAACCCCTTCAGTACCGCCCCTTTCCCTGCCCCCCCTGGCCACTTTTCAGCTTTCAGCGCTGTCGCACTTTGAATGACAATTACTCGGTCATGTGACGCTGTACCCATAGGACATTTTTATCACACAAATAGAGTTTTCTTTTTGGTGGTATCTAATCACCTCTGGGGTTTTTTTTTTTTTTGCTAAATAAACGAAAAAAGACAAAAAATGTTGGGAAAAAAAACGTTTTTTTCTTTGTTTCTTTTATAAAATGTAGCAAATAAATAACCTTTCTTCATAAATTTAGGTCAATTTGTATCCGGCTACATTTCTCTGGTGAAAATAACCCAAATCAGTGTTTAGTATTTAGTCTGTAGGAAAGTTATAGAGTCCACACAATACAGTAGTACCTTGGATTACGAGCATAATTCCTTCCAGAAGAACGCATGTAATCCAAAGCACTCGTATATCAAAGCGAGTTTCCCTATAAGAACCAATGGAAACTCAGATAATTCGTCCCAGAGTGACTACTATTGTATGCAGTACCGCATGTGGCCAGAGGTGGGGGGGGGGGGCGCCGGAGACACTCGGAAAAACTTGAAGACCGCTGGGATGCACTCGAAGACGCTCAGAGAGGTTTGAAGACACAGAGTGTTACCGAGTGTCTCTGAGCGGCTCCGAGTGTCACCGGCGCCCCCGCACCTCTGGCCAAAAGCGGTACTGCACACCCCATTGGCTTGAATCCTGCCCATCTTGCGAGACAACGCTCGCAAACCGAGTCGGGATAAAAAAAAAAATAGTAGCCCGTATTGCGAAACGCTAGACATGTGCTCAACATAAAAAAAAAATCGTTTCGTTTAGTTTCTTTACGTTTCCGTTGATTCATAACGATTCGTAATTTCGTAAGACGCGAGGTTTCATATTCGGACTCGTTCGTATTTTCGTAACAGATATATTTTCTTTGATACGAAACGATTCGTAATTCCGTTTTTTCTAATTTTCTTTGATTCGAAATTCGTAATTTTGTTAGATAATAATTTTCGTTTATTCTGTACACGACTCGTAATTTAGTAATTGTTACTTTTGTGAGATTTGCCTTTTTTTTATTGATTCGTACTTCCATAGGATATAAAGAGTAATAATCCTAGGCTTGATTTAATTCCTGTACTTACTCCAGTCCACTCCCTCAGTCACCAGACCTGACTCCGCCTCCTAAAAAGATTCAGGAATGCCGTGCGACTCCGACACAAAAGAGATAAGCTGATTGGCTAAAGATATTAAGTAAGACACATCACTCACTAATACACCGCCCATTCGAAAGAACGATTTCGAGAACACGAACAAACGAAATCACGAACAGACAAAGGATTGGAAATATGAAATGTAAATTATTCGTTATAGATGGCATTTTCTTTTTTTTACTGTTTCTGAGTGTCGTGTTTTGTTTGTCCGCTTGTAAATTCGTATTTTCGCGTGTTCGTTATTTTGCTTAGTCGTAATTTCGTAATTTTCGTATTTTGGTTCTTTCAGCTATTCGGATGTTCGAATTGATCCGAATGTACGAATACTAACAAATTTGTCCGAAAATCTATTCGTTACGAACCCGAATCGCACATGTCTACGAAACGCGTTACTTGCAATCCGAGTTATTGTTATTACTGTATAGGATATATATATATGAAAATCAATCAATCCTGATGCATTGATGAACAATCTCATTTCTTGAGGCCTGAAAAAGCCGGGACAGTACAAATACCCCCCCCCCCCACACCCCAAATGACCCCTTTTTTGGAAAGTAGACAATCCAAGGTATTTAGTAAGAGGCATGGCGAGTTTTTTTAAAGTTGTAATTTTTTGTCACAAATTTTTGGAAAATAAAGAAATTTAAAAAAAAATGCCCAATTTTTTATTTTATTTTTTTTACATACTGTCACCAGTGCAGTACGGCATCATCATATAACTGGTGTGGTGGGGTGATCAGGGGCACTGACTGGTGATAATATATAAAAAAAAACAAAGACATTATTTTTCCTAATTTTTTTAATTAATATTTTTTTTTTTAGAAAGTCCTGCGCTTATCCTTCCCCCCCTGGTGGAGGCGAATTAGTAAACTTGTGACTGCTAAATGCAAATTAAATTTAAAAAAAACAAGTGCGCTAATCAATGCACTGTAAATTTATTGATTAGTGCACCTGTTTTTTTAATTTTCCTTTTTTATGTATATTTTCTTTTTTTTTTACACATTGTGACCATAATAACATTGTACTACTCTGGGGAAGTGATCAGGAGTTTTTTTTTTTCACAGATTATGATTGATTATAGCAGTGAATTTTATCTTTTTTATTATGTATATTTCCTTTTTTTTTAAGATTTTTTTTTTACACACTGTGACCATAATAACATTGTACTACCCTGGGGAAATGATCAGGAGTTTTTGCTTTTATTTTTTTACACATTATGATTGCTTATAGCAGTGAATTTCATCTTTTTTTATTATGTATATTTTCTTTTTTGTTAAGATTTTTTTTTTTTACACACCGTGACCATAATAACATTGTACTACTCTGGGGAAGTGATCAGGAGTTTTTTTTTTTTTTTACACATTATGATTGCTTATAGCAGTGAATTTTATCTTTTTTCTTATGTATATTTTCGTTTTTTTAAGATTGTTTTTTTTTTTTACACACTGTGACCATAATAACATTGTACTACTCTGGGGAAATAATCAGGAGTTTTTGCTTTTATTTTTTTACACATTATGATTGCTTATAGCAGTGAATTTTATCTTTTTTCTTTTTTATTATGTATATTTTCATTTTTTTGAGATTGTTTTTTTTTTTTTTTTACACACTGTGACCATAATAACATTGTACTACTCTGGGGAAGTGATCAGGATTTTTTTTTACACATTATGAGTGCTTATAGCAGTGAATTTTTTCTTTTTTTCTTTTTTATTATGTATATTTTCATTTTTTTAAGATTGTTTTTTTTTTTTTTTTTTTTTTTACACACTGTGACCATAATAACATTGTACTACTCTGGGGAAGTGATCAGGAGTTTTTTTTTGTTTTTTTTTACACATTATGATTGCTTATAGCAGTGAATTTTATCTTTTTTCTTTTTTATTATGTATATTTTCATTTTTTTAAGTTTTTTTTTTATTATTTTTTTTTTTACACACTGTGACCATAATAGCATTGTACTACTCTGGGGAAGTGATCAGGAGTTTTTTTTATTTTTTTTTTTACACGTTATGATTGCTTATAGCAGTGAATTGTATCTTTTTTCTTTTTTAATATGTACAGTATATTTTCTTTTTTTTATTTACACATTACGATTGCTTATAGCAGTGAATGTCATTGCTATAAGCAACCGTTTTCAAGGAATGAGACTGATTCATTCAGTGACTTTCATTGTAATTATCTGCGATTGGCCAAAGCTAATGGTACAGATGGGCTGTGTCTGTACCATGTGATCACTGTGACCAATCACAGCTAGCAACACAATTGTATACAATGAATGGCATGAAAGGAAGTCATGCATTGCTTACAACTGTCATGTGATCTGCTGTGATTGGTCACAGTGATCACAAGGTACTGAAAGTGGGCCGGTATAGTGTTCAGTGATCGGCTATGTGTGGTGGACACAGTCAGCGACAGATCGTGTCACTACGGGACCGGCATGTCCAGGGAGGACGCCATATGACGTCCACTCAGAACGAAGAAAGTCCCGCCCAGACTTTAGCAGAATTTAGTAAAACACTCATTTATGGGCAGTTGAGGGAGTTGAGGAGCATAGGAAAATCTATATGTCTTTGTAACAAAAGATGCAATGTAACAATTCTAGAGAACACTAGAGGGAATTAGCAAAATACATGTAAGAATTGTTACATTGTATCTCTTGTTACAAAGACATATGTATTTCCTGTGTTTCTCAGCGCCATCTAGTGGCCACAATGCAACATTTTACCCATAATAGAAGAACGTTCATTCAGAAGAGAAAATAACCCAAAAGAACGTTCGGTGCACAGAACGAGTGTACATGGAAATTTCACAGTATGAATGGCAGTGACCCCTTAGCCATCAACTTTGCCCAATCTGCTCTCTCCTCCTGTCAGCATTATATTTACTTGGAGTTCAGCTTTAAAGGCAGATAGACACCAATGAATGCAGCTCTGTATATGTCCTTTAGGCAAGCAGCACCTTAATTCAATTTGGTATTATCCTCTTGCAGTCCCTGTACAGCAGAGCTCAGACGGGGAGCCAATCAGATGTGCTGCAGTGCATGGAGAATGCTGATAGAAGGAGAGAGCAGAGAGACAGAGAGATGAGCTCATTTGGTCTGCTGCTTCTCCTATCACAGACTGGGGGAGGGACAAGACCTGTAAGTGTTACTGAACATGCAGCAGAGGAAAAAAATCAGGTCTCCTGTCTCGCCAGCCTTGGCTGTAGTGTGTGACAGAGCTGTGCAAATCTCAGGACTGGATGGACAGAAATGCTCTGGCAATGTAAAGCAGCCCCCTACATCTCTAATCAGCTGTTTGCCTGAAGCTCAGATTTAAGTAGAACCCCGGCCATGCCAGCTAAGTACAAGTTCTGTGCTGTTTGCGGTTAAATTGTAACGGTGAAGACAACACAGTCCTGTGTACGGGGGGCGGGGGGGGGCGCGTTCAGGATTCCGCTGAATATTTCATCACACGGCCAATATATAAATATTTCCTTTTATATTAATACTCATTTGTCAGGATGACCCCCCGGCGCTATCAGACGCCCCCGGCGCTATCCGACGCGGTACGGTGCCGCACCCCGCGGGTGATTCCGTTCACTATAGGAATGTCTGCGTGTCATGTGATTGCGGTCCGGGAATATCTGAAGCCCATCGCCTCGGGCCAATTCAATCAATAATTATACATTGGTTTTTGTTTTATTTCTTTCCTGCGCATTTCACACCGCGGGGCTTATTAAATAGATATAATCCCACCGCCGGCCCTCCGGTGAGGAAGAAACGCTTTGTTACCGGTCTGTTATCAGGAGGATCGCTGGACTTACCAGGGAAGCTGAACTCCGGGCTGATAGAAAAAATACAAATACATTAGAGTGGCGGCCGGCGGTCATTACAGTATGAAGGAACTTTATGATGTTCTAATTTTATGAGATTCACCTCCAGGTACAAAGTTATAGAGTTACATAGTTTTATAGTTAGTTACACAGTTATATAGACAGTTATATAGTTACATACAGTGGCGGCTGGTGCTCCTTTTTGGGGGGGCGGCAAACAAACCAGCCGCCACCCCCCAGTTTGTCGGCCGGTCGGTTAAACACCCCGCCTCTCCGTTGCTCGTCTGTCCACCCACCAGCCCGGCTCTTACCCATCTAGGTCGCAAGCAGCTTTGGATCCTTCCTGCGTCTCCTCCTCAGCGGCTTCCCCTGCGTCTCCTCCTCGGCGGATCCCCCTGCGTCTCCTCCTCCTCAGCGGATCCCCCTGTGTCTCCTCCTCAGTGGATCCCCCTGTGTCTCCTCCTCGGCGGCTTCCCCTGCCTCTCCTCCTCGGCGGATCCCCCTGCGTCTCCTTCTCCTCAGCGGATCCCCCTGTGTCTCCTCGGCGGCTTCCCCTGCGTCTCCTCCTCGGCGGATCCCCCTGCGTCTCCTCCTCCTCAGCGGATCCCCCTGTGTCTCCTACTCGGCGGCTTCCCCTGTGTCTCCTCCTCCTTGGCGGCTTCCCCTGCGTCTCCTTCTCCTCAGCGGATCCCCCTGTGTCTCCTCCTCGGCAGGTTCCCCTGTGTCTCCTCCTCGGCAGGTTCCCCTGTGTCTCCTCCTCCTCGGCGGATCCCCCTGCGTCTCCTCCTTAACGGCGGATCCCCCTGCGTCTCCTCCTCCTCTGCGGATCCCCCTGCATCTCCTCCTCCTCGGCGGATCCCCCTGCATCTCCTCCTCCTCGGCGGCTTCCCCTGCATCTCCTCCTCCTCAGCGGATCCCCCTGCGTCTCCTCCTCGGCGGATCCCCCTGCATCTCCTCCTCGGCGGATCCCCCTGTGTCTCCTCCTCCTCAGTGGCTTCCCCTGCATCTCCTCCTCCTCAGTGGCTTCCCCTGCATCTCCTCCTCGGCGGATTCCCCTGCATCTCCTCCTCCTCAGTGGCTTCTCCTGCGTCTCCTCCTCCTCGGCGGCTTCCCCTGCATCTCCTCCTCGGCGGATTCCCCTGCATCTCCTCCTCGGCGGATCCCCCTGCATCTCCTCCTCCTCAGTGGCTTCTCCTGCGTCTCCTCCTCCTCGGCGGCTTCCCCTGCATCTTCTCCTCCTTGGCAGATCCCCCTGCATCTCCTCCTCCTCAGTGGCTTCTCCTGCGTCTCCTCCTCGGCGGCTTCCCCTGCATCTCCTCCTCCTTGGCAGATCCCCCTGCATCTCCTCCTCATCAGCGGCCAATACAGTTGCTTCTCTTCTCGGCCAATCTGGTCTCAGGACCCACTTCCTGATTGGCCGGGAGGAGAATCAGAAAGACAATAGCAAATATTGATTTGCTATTGTCACACAACTGGGTGGGCTCGGGGCACAGTGCTCTGCGCCCCAAGTCCACCCTTTTTGAAGCCTATTAAATCTTTGGGCTCTAATCTTGCGCTTCGAAATAAATAAAAAAAACCCATTGGAATCCATGCGTCTGGCGCCCCCGCATGTAGATTAGGGGCAGGGCGCATGGATTAGAGGGGCAGCGCCCCTGCACCCTGCATGGACGGGCTGCCTCTGGTTACATAGTTATATAGTTAGATAATTATATAGTTGGATAGTTACATAGTTATACAGTTCCATTGTTAGTTACATGGTTACATAGATAGTTACTTTGTTACATAGTTATACAGTTCCATAGTTAGTTACATGGTTACATAGATAGTTACATTGTTACATAGTTATACAGTTCCATAGTTAGTTACATGGTTACATAGATAGTTACATTGTTACATAGTTATACAGTTGCATAGTTACATTGTTACATAGTTATACAATTACATAGTTACATAGCTACTTACATATTTACACTGATGGGCACTGATGAGGCTGAATTGATGGGCACTGATGAGGCTGAATTGATGGGCACTGATGAGGCTGAATTGATGGGCACTGATAGGCTTAATTGATGGGCACTGATGAGGTTGAATTGATGGACACTGATAAAGCTGAATTGATGGACACTATGAGGCTGAATTGATGGGCACTATGAGACTTAATTTATGGGCACTGATGAGGCTGCACTGATGGGCACTGATAAGGCTGAATTGATGGGCACTGATGAGGCTGAATTTATGGGAACTGATAGGTTGAATTGATGGGCTCTGATAGGGCTGCACTGATGGGCACTGATAAGGCTGCAATGATAAGGTGGTACTGATGGACACTGATAGGCTGCACTGATGGGCATCGATAGGCTGCACTGATGGACACTGATGAGCTGAATTGATGGGCACTGATGAGGCTGCACTGATGGGCACTGATAAGGCTGCAATGATAAGGTGGCACTGATGGGCTGAATTGAAGGGCACTGATGAGGCTGCACTGATGGGCACTGATAAGGCTGCAGTGACACAGCTCACCACTGATCGCTACGCTACGCATCCTCACGGGCGTGTATGCGCTGCAACAAGGGAAGGACGTCGTATGACGTCCACCAGGAGGGACGAAACGCCAGCCTGCCCATCATTCTGCTATAGGCCAGGTGGGAACATGTTAATAAATGGCAGTTGGTTGCAGCTTGCTCTCGGGAAGAATGGTGGATGTCTTGTAAATGGGGGGTTTACAATTCAAGGACTCACTCTATGGAATGAAACGCATCAGTGATCTCACCTGCGGTATCCCGTTTTATGAAATGAAATAAACAAAGTTGCAATTTATGCTGGAATTCCTCCTTCCATGTTTTTTATGGGGAATATTCTATTGGGGCGAGCAGGATGTGCACCTGGCGGTGTTGGCGGGGGGAGGCGTGGACGGACCCGGAAGCGATATTTCTTTTATTCTGATCTATTCAGGTCTGTTTTTCACAGTCAGACTTACATGTTCAGGAATTTCCCGTCTGACATTATAAATACATAAAAATCTGTACGGTGGATAGATAAAACGTGAAGCTTTGAAGACTCTTTGTATTGCGGAGAGGTGGAGGCGAGTCCTAAAGAGATATTTTAAAGAAACGCAACAGCAAATGTTATGTATCCATTTGCCACCAAATCACATACCTAGTCGGCCGTTTGACTTCAGATAGTTGTACCGGGGCGGCTGCAGGCATCACCCCGGTACTTTTTTTTTAGAGCCGACGGTCGGCTCTTTTGTAAAAGCAATCAGAGCGGCTAACTAGCTGCTTGATTGCTTTTACAAGCAGCGGGAGGGGACATCCCCCTCCTCTCTCCGCCTTCCGCGGCTTGCTCGGCTTCTCCCCTCCCACCAGGAGACCCAAGCGACCAACCAGCTGGCCAGAGAGCCAGGATTGGCTTTGCTCGGCTCTCCACTATGGTAACCCGGAGGCGATGACATGACATCACTACCGGTTTTCCTGGATGTCATCTGTGCCATTTTTAAAAAAAGGAGAGGAGGGATTTGGGGTTCTTATAAACCCCCGATCCCTCCATAAAGAGGACCTGTCACATGCCTATTGTTGTCACCAGGGATGTTTACATTCCTTGTGACAGCAATGAAAGTGGTCAGAAAAAAAAAATTAAAGCAATTGAGGAAAAATAAAATAATAAAATAAATTAATAATTAAAAAAAAAAAAAAAATGAAAGTGCCCCCTGCCAGCGTGCAAAGGCGATCGTGCGAGCGTCGGTCCCACTTGCACGCAAACAGCGATCGCCCCACACATGTGAGGTATCACCGGGAACGTCAGATCATGGGCAGTAATTCGAGCGCCAGACCTCCTCTGTAAATCTAAAGTAGTAAAGGCTGGTAAAGTGTCGCCTATGGATAGTGAAATTGACATAGTTTGTCGCCGTTGCACGAGTGTGCGCAATTTTAAAGCGTGACATGTTTGGTATCTATTGACTCGGCGTAACATGATCTTTTTATATTTTACAAAAAATGGGTTATGTATTGTGGGTTTTTTTGCATTAAAATTCAAAAGATTGTATTTTTCCCCCAAAAAATTGCCTTTGAAAAACCGCTGCGCTAATTATTATTATTATACAGGTTTTATATAGCGCCAACAGTTTATGCAGCACTTTACAATATTAAAGGAGACAATACAGTTACAATACAATATTTTTTTTTTCATTTTAGATAAAGTAAGCGAGGGCTATAACCCCTGGCATTTTTTTTTTTTTTTTGCCATCTGTGTCCCCGTTGGGGAGATTTTCCTTCACTTCCTGTCCCATAGCCATAACAGGAAGTGAGAGGAAATCTCTACAAAGTGAGGAAATCCCAGAACTGGTGTCCCCATTGAAAGATTTCCCCTCTATTCCTGTTGGGGTGACAAAGTTTGGGATTTTCTTTCACTCTCAGTGATAATGGTAAACAGGACAAATAGAGGGGGGGGGAATCTCCCTGATGGGAACACAGACAGCAATAAAAAATGACAGGGGTTCTAATCCTTTTTCAAAACCAAAAAAAAAAAAGTTTTGCCTTTAGTTTTACTTTAACTAGTCAACTGTCATTCTGTAAACTGAACTTTGTTATTTCCACGGTTACAATTTAACCAAACATGGAAAATCAATTGACACGAATGAACTTTGGCTTATTATTAGCTTTCTGGCCGGGGTCCTACTTAAAGCAGAACTAAAGTCCGCAACCACCCCTCCCCCACCACAGGTATCAACGTCTCCCTGTGCATGGTGAGCCTTCACCTGTCTTGAATGACTGGTGGAGAATGACGGAACCCCTGCGCATGCACACAGGGATTCATTCATTTCGGCATCAAGATGTGCCGACAATGTACCCTGAGCTCCATACATGCAGAAATCCTGACTTTCCTCCGCTGCAGTTAACACTTGAAGGTCTTGTCCCTCCCCCAGCATGTGATTGGACAGTGAAAGGAGAAGCAGCAGACTGATGAGCTCCTCTCTCTCTCCTCCTATCAGCATGCTCATTATCAGCTCATTGTCAGCACATAAACAAATTGGCTCCTTATGCTACTTCTTCCTCTCACACTACAGCCCGCTGCACAGGGCCAAGAGGCTGATATATAACAATGTAACCATGTACCTATATAACTATGTAACTTGAAAACTATGGAACTACATAACTATGTAACTGTTTAACTATGCAACCATCTAACTCTGTAACCATAGAACTATAGAACTATATAACTATGTAACTAGATAAGTTTGTAACTGTATAACTATCTGCCTCTGTAACTATCTGACTATGTAACTTTGTAACTACAGTATTTAACTCTGTAACTATTTAACAATGTAACTATATAACTATGTAACTTTCTATCTATATAACTATCTTACTATTTAACAATGTAACTGTAGAACTATGTAACTATATAACTATCTTACTACAGTATGTAACTATGTAACAATGTAACAATTCAGCCTCATCAGTGCCCATCAAATCAGCCTATCAGTACCCATCAATTCAGCCTCATCAGTGCCCATCAATTCAGCCTCATCAGTGCCCATCAAATCAGCCTATCAGTGCCCATATATTCAGCCTCATCAGTGCCCATCAAATCAGCCTCATCAGTGCCCATCAATTCAGCCTCATCAGTGCCCATCAATTCAGCCTATCAGTACCCATCAATTCAGCCAATAAGTGCAGCTTAATCAGTGCCCATCAATTCCACCCTATCAGTACCCATCAATTCAGCCTCATCAGTGCCCATCAATTCAGCCTCATCAGTGCCCATCAAATCAGCCTATCAGTGCCCATATATTCAGCCTCATCAGTGCCCATCAATTCAGCCTCATCAGCGCATATCATCAGTAAAGAAAAAAAAAGTATTATTTGTAAAAACAGAAACTAAGAAAAAGTTTTTTTTTCTGTCTTTTTTTCGTTTGTTTAGCAAAAAACAAACAAACACCCCGGTGGTGATTAAATACCATCAGAAAAAAGCTCTATCTGTCTCCAAAAAAAATGATAAAAATGTAGTTTGTGTACAGTGTGTTGCATGACCGCGTAATTGTCATTCAAACTGTGACGGCACTAAAAGCCTAAAATTGCCCTCGGCAGGAAGGGGGTAAAAGTGTCCAAAAAACTGCAATTTTATATCAGCCTACTGATTCTTAGATGTAGCTGCATTAAAGGAGAAGCTCAGCACATCTAAGAATTGGTAAGCTGATATTAAATTGATATTTTATGTGATTAACCCCCCCCCCCTCCCCCCCCCCTCCCTACTCATGTGTAATCTCATATAAGCGATCGGCCCTGGAAGCATACTGCCTGAGAGCGAATATTCAGACTCTTGCATGATCCCGGATGTGACAGGTTCTCTTTAAGACCAAGCCGCAGTTGTAGGAGATGGGTGCGGGACGCAGGTTAGGTCAGCGCAGAGAGGGCACATCATTGACCCGATTGATCAGACCACCCCCCCTCCCCCAGCATGTCTCCCCTATCTGTCTCTCCTCCTCTATCAATATTCCCACAAATTAGATTCCTGGGAGCTTTTAGTGGCCACACATGGCTGGATTCACCGGAAGCCAAAATACGCCAACAATACCGTAAATTCCATTAAACAAAAAAAAAAATAAGCAGACAGACCAATGTAGATGTGTAAGATCCCCTGCACCTTCAACCTTTACATCTAGCTGCCCCCATGCTATATGAGCGAGACTCCCCATTTCTAAATCTTCATTTATTTTTATGTTGGAAGAGAAGGACTGGCTCGCAGTCTCCGCTCTAATTCATCCCAAAGGGGTTCTATCAGGTTGAGGTCATGACTCTGTGCAGGCCAGTCAAGTTCCTCCACCCCAAACTCGCTCATCCATGTCTTTATGGACCTTGCTTTGTCCTACGGTGACCCGTGCACTGACCTACCTGACATGCACTGACCATTACACTCACCTACCTGACATACACTGACCATTACACTCACCTACCTGACATACACTGACCATTACACTCACCTACCTGACATACACTGACCTACCTGACGTACACTGACCCACACTGACCATTACACTCACCTACCTGACATACACTGACCATTACACTCACCTACCTGAGATACACTGACCTACCTGACATACACTGACCTACCTGACATACACTGACCATTACACTCACCTACCTGATATATACTGACCTACCTGACATACACTGACCATTACACTCACCTACTTGACATATACTGACCTACCTGACATACACTGACCATTACACTCACCTACCTGACATACACTGACCATTAAACTCACTTACCTGACATACACTGACCATTAAACTCACTTACCTGACATACACTGACCATTAAACTCACTTACCTGACATACACTGACCATTAAACTCACTTACCTGACATACACTGACCATTAAACTCACTTACCTGACATACACTGACCATTACACTCACCTACCTGACATACACTGATATACCTGACATACACTGACCATTACACTCACCTACCTGACATACACTGACCTACCTGACATACACTGACCCACACTGACCATTACACTCACCTACCTGACATACACTGACCATTACACTCACCTACCTGACATACACTGACAATTACACTCACCTACCTGAGATACACTGACCTACCTGACATACACTGACCTACCTGACATACACTGACCATTACACTCACCTACCTAACATACACTGACCATTACACTCACCTACCTGACATACACTGACCATTAAACTCACTTACCTGACATACACTGATCATTACACTCACCTACCTGACATACACTGATCATTACACTCACCTACCTGACATACACTGATCATTACACTCCCCTACCTGACATACACTGACCATTAAACTCACTTACCTGACATACACTGACCATTACACTCACCTACCTGACATACACCTCGAGATAAAAAGTAAAGAGGGGCGCACCAGCCATGTGCATTATCTTTTTGTAAAAGTGTTTAATAATTAAAATAATAAAGGAAATTACTCACAAACAGTAGTGGAACAAGGGGCAATGTGAAGACTGCACCGACTAGCTGCAAGTGGTTCTAAGATGAGCAAAACCTTCCTAAGATCATAGAGCACACAAGCGTCACTGCCAGCTGACGCATTTCGAAGGGCACATCCCTTCTTCCTCCGCGGTGTCGTCCACAGGTACAGGGACTCGAGAGGCTACCAAAGGTACAGTACAGTATATACTCTCACCTATATGTGGTGTCCCCCTAAATAGGTTAGCATGGCTGTTGTCACTCTGCACCCTATGTGTGCAGTATGCCAGGGGTGTACTATGTTTCCATCATGGGCAGCCCTGGTTTGGCACTACTTGTCCACATTTGACATTTACTCATCTATTTAATTATTGTTTTTCAGTTATTTGCATTTTTGTCCACATGATAGAGGTACCTGGGAGGGAGGGGTTTGTTGAGGATAAAGGGGAGGGGCGGTACTGCACACCGCTTTTGGCCTGGATCCTGCTCGTTTTGCGAGACAACACTCACAAACCGGGTTAGGATTTTTAGAAATACAGTGCTCGGTTTTCGAAACGCTCGTTAACCACGTCACTCACAAACCGAGGTTCCACTGTATATCTAATGCCTTGGAAATTCTTTTGTACCCTTCTCCTGACGGATACCTTGTAACAATGAGATCCCCCTGATCTCTCTCTGGAAGCTCTCTGAGGACCATGGCTTTTGATCAGTGCCAGCTATCAGTGCCACCTATTAGTGTCCTTCAGTGCCGCCCATCAGTTCCCACCAGTGCCGCCTTATCAGTGCCCACCAGTGCAGCCTTATCAGTGCCCATCAGTGCAGCCTATCAGTGCCCATCAGTGTAGCCTCATCAGTGCCCATCAGTGCCGCCTTATCAGTGCCCATCAGTGCAGCCTTATCAGTGCCCATCAGTGCAGCCTATCAGTGCCCATCAGAGTAGCCTCATCAGTGCCCATCAGTGCCACCTTATCAGTGCCCATCAGTGCATCCTTATCAGTGCCCATCAGTGCAGCCTTATCAGTGCAGCCTTATCAGTGCCCACCAGTGCAGCCTTATCAGTGCCCATCAGAGTAGCCTCATCAGTGCCCATCAGTGCAGCCTTATCAGTGCCCATCAGTGCAGCCTTATCAGTGCAGCCTTATCAGTGCCCATCAGTGCAGCCTTATCAGTGCAGCCTTATCAGTGCCCATCAGTGCAGCCTTATCAGTGCCCATCAGAGTAGCCTCATCAGTGCCCATCAGTGCAGCCTTATCAGTGCCCATCAGTGCAGCCTTATCAGTGCAGCCTTATCAGTGCCCATCAGTGCAGCCTTATCAGTGCAGCCTTATCAGTGCCCATCAGTGCAGCCTATCAGTGCCCATCAGAGTAGCCTCATCAGTGCCCATCAGTGCAGCCTTTTCAGTGCAGCCTTATCAGTGCCCATCAGTGCAGCCTTATCAGTGCCCATCAATGAAGGAGAAAAATTACCTGTTTGCAAAATTTATTAACAAAATATAAAACAGTTTTGTATTTTTTAATTTTTTTTAATTCGGTCTATTTACATTTTTTTAACAAAAAATGAAAAAACCCCAGAGGTGATTAAATACCACCAAAAGAAAACTCTATTTGTGGGAAAAAAATGATAAAAATGTCATATGTGTACCCTGTTGTATGACCGCGCCATTGTCATTCAAAGAGTGACAGCGCTGAGAGACGATAATTGGCCTGGGCAGGAGGGGGGTTTAGGTGCCCAGTAAGCAAGTGGTTAATGTGCTCATCCCCAGACAATACAATGTTTTTTGCTATAGTGGTGTATATATAATATATATATATGTAGTGAGTGCTCTGTAGGAAGACGTCGTGTGCAAAGATGGACGGCGACTTTAGGATTTATTTTGAGTTTTTGGAAGCTTATAAAATCTCAGGTTTTCTTATCTCGAAGTGACATTGGAAGATCGGCGGGGGGTGAGGGGGGGGGGGCTCACGCCATCTTTTGCCGGAAGGGATCTAGATGGGGGGGGGGTGGGAGGAGAAAATTAATTTGGACGATGCCTTGGGGCGCTGGGTGGCGGCAGGAGGCCACCATGGCTTCGGCTCGGGAGGCGTAATAACTACTTTAATGTTCTGGCCGGGCGCACACAGAGTCGGCTTAATCCGGTTAACACCCGCCAAGCCCAATCCGATTAACGGCTCGCAATCTGATCAGCGGCGCTGTCATCTGATAGACGGCGAATCGGCTCTTCCTCCGCCATATGCCCCGCAGGTCCTGGCCGGACTTAACGCTTCCGCTGCCAGTATGGAAGACAGACGGAAATTGACAATTACGGAATTTAGTAACATCGTTTTTTTCCCGCCATTTTATTACTTGAACTTAATGTCTTTTTTCATCCAGGCTAACTATGTAACGTACATCCAGTTTCCTTTTTTTTTTGTTTTGTTGTTTTTTTTTGCTTGTTTTTTTTGTTTGTTTTTTTACATCGCAGAGCAAAACTAAAGCATGTTTTAGAGTAAAAAAAAAAAAAAAAGTGAAATACTAAAAAAATAATGGCCGAAGTCAGTAAAGGGTTAACAATTCCAGACTTTTTCTTCTGAAAGCTGAACCCCGGGCACAAAAACTTTCATTGAAATATATTGCAAGGAATACAATACACTTTGTATTAACACTTAACGGCTTTACAGACCCGGATATTACCATGTAAAGAGTAGCAGTGACATCATCACCGGGCTGCACTTCAGTCTAGGCAAAAGGGTAGAGCTGTGGGAGGGGCCCAGCAGGCCCCACCCACTATAGGCTGCCTGCTGAAAACTACATGAGGGGGCGGAGACAAGACCAGTCCCCCTGCACAAGGAGGGAGAGCAGCAGGGAGCTGTCTTTATTACAGGAAGTTGGTGCACAGAGTGGAAGAGGGAGGAGCATGCTGACAGGGGAGGAAAGCAAGCTGGCAGGAAGAAGCATTTCCTCAGTCTCCCCTCCCCCAGTGATCAGACTGTACATTGTAACTTTGTAGAAGGAGGATGAAGCATTTCCTCAGTCTCCCCTCCCCCAGTGATCTGACTGTACATTGTAACTTTGTAGAAGGAGGAGGAAGCATTTCCTCAGTCCCCCCTCCCCCAGTGATCAGACTGTACATTGTAACTTTGTAGAAGGAGGAGGAAGCATTTCCTCAGTCCCCCCTCCCCCAGTGATCAGACTGTACATTGTAACTTTGTAGAAGGAGGAGGAGGCATTTCCTCAGTCTCCTCTCCCCCAGTGATCAGACTGTACATTGTAACTTTGTAGAAGGAGGAGGAAGCATTTCCTCCGTCTCCCCTCCCCCAGTGATCAGATTGTACATTGTAACTTTGTAGAAGGAGGAGGCATTTCCTCAGTCTCCCCTCCCCCAGTGATCAGATTATACATTGTAACTTTGTAGGAGGAGGAAGCATTTCCTCAGTCTCCCCTCCCCCAGTGATCAGACTGTACATTGTAACTTTGTAGAAGGAGGAGGCATTTCCTCAGTCTCCCCTCCCCCAGTGATCGGACTGTACATTGTAACTTTGTATAAGGAGGAGGAAGCATTTCCTCAGTCTCCCCTCCCCCAGTGATCAGACTGTACATTGTAACTTCGTAGCAAGTCACGGCGAGAGGCTGCAGCAAGGGCTGATGTGTGTCAGACATTTGTAAACACACCTAAGAACTGCACCAGGATTTACATGATTATGCCTTCTGTGATCCAGCATCTCAGTCCAGGAAGTAGATGGTGACCGTGGATGATGCCTGAACAAAGGTGGCGCCGTCATTCTGGAGAGACAAGCTGGTGATGAATGCTTTGTCAGGGGGAGTCCTGTGATCTGTGAGGGAATTCACACCTGGACGGGTCACCCTGACACATGACTTAGTATACGCGTCACCTTTAATAAACATATCTGATGAGGGCTCCAAGTGATGTCTTATCATCACCAGTAGACATAGAACGGAAATCACTTATAAGATATAAAACCAATAAAGATGGCGGACGCCATCTGAGTGACGGGAAGAATAACACAACGCGTGCTGAACGGCGACCTTGAGATGCAGCTAAGAAATCCGGCGCCCGGGTTGGGACCTTGACAGGTGTGCGCCATTATCAGTGCGATGAGTGAAGGAGGAAGACGCAGCCAGCGGGGCGCTCGGGCCTTTCCACGCTGTCTGCCCTCACCTCCGGTGTCGCACACGCTGAGCCAAATACATGTTTGATAGTCCGCGGCGGGGAGGCGTTGCGGCGTGCAGGACGCGTTTCAATAACACGAGCCGTTCCTGCGGTGGTCTTTGGCAGACGCAGATGGTCAGAGGGCAGCAGAGCGGCGGGGGGCTCTGCGAAGGCCGGCACTGACAGGATTCTGGAGGAGATGAAGGAGGGCGAAGGATCCGCCGAGCGCCGCCGATGCCGTCTCCTCGCTATAGAGGTTCAAAGGGGGTGTCCGGCCTTTAACATGTTTTTTGCAAAGAAAGGCGACCACGTTTAAACATGGTGCTGCACATGTGATCAGTTATGACACTGGCCATTTGATGGATTGACAGTTTGGTTGAGAGCACAAGCAAATGTGACAGTTAGCAATCCCGGCATGCCAACAATGTAACACTTTTTTTTCTTTTAAACCGTTAAATTGGATTTAGTTCCACTTTAAGGCAGCCCATTGATGTATTAAGCTGCCATGAAGTGCACTTAAGGCATGCTAAAGTGCCCCCTCAGTCAATGTTGTCAAATGTAATTTTAGCATGCCTGATAGGGAAATTGCATATTTCATATTTCTTATTGCGGTTGGCCTCACAAATATCTTAAGTTGTAGATAATAATATGGCTCCTCTCCCTCTCCTCTTATCTCTCTCTTCTCCCTTCCCCCTCTCCTTCTCTCTCTTTTCATCCCTCTCTCTTTCCCCCTCCATCTCCCACCCCATCTTCTTCTCCCCCTCTCCCCCTCCCTCTCCCTCTCTTCCTTTCTTTCCTCCTTCTTCTCCTCCTTCCTCTCCTCCTTCCTCTCCTCCTTCCTCTCTTCCTTCCTCTCCTCCTTCCTCTCCTCCTTCCTCTCCTCCTTCCTCTCTTCCTTCCTCTCCTCCTTCCTCCCTTCCCCCTCATCGTTCCTCTCTTCCTTCCTCTCCTCCTTCCTCTCTTCCTTCCTCTCCTCCTTCCTCTCTTCCTTCCTCCCTTCCCCCTCATCGTTCCTCTCCTCCTTCCTCTCTTCCTTCCACTCCTCCTTCCTCCCTTTCTCTCCTCCTTCCTCTCCTCCTTCCTCTCTTCCTTCCTCTCCTCCTTCCTCCCTTTCTCTCCTCCTTCCTCTCCTCCTTCCTCTCTTCCTTCCTCTCCTCCTTCCTCCCTTTCTCTCCTCCTTCCTCTCCTCCTTCCTCTCTTCCTTCCTCTCCTCCTTCCTCTCTTCCTTTCTCTCCTCCTTCCTCCCTTTCTCTCCTCCTTCCTCTCTTCCTTCCTCTCCTCCTTCCTCTCTTCCTTCCTCTCCTCCTTCTCCTCCTTTATCTCCTCCTTCCTCTCTTCCTTTCTCTCCACCTTTCTCTCTTCCTTCCTCTCTTCCTTCCTCTCCTTCTTCCTCACTTTCTTCCTTCCTCTCCTCCTTTCTCTCCTCCTTCCTCTCCTCCTTTCTCTCCTCTTCCTCTCCCTCTTCTTTTTCCCCCTCCCTATCCCCACCCACCTCTTTTTTTTACTCTCCCTCTGCCTCTTCCTTTCACCCTCTCTCTTTCTCTCCCCTTCCCCCTCCCTCTTCCTCTCCCCCACCCCTCCCTCTTCCTATCACCCTCCCCCTTCCTCTGCCTCTCTCCCCCCCCTCTCTATTCTGCTTTGTCTTCCTCTCCTCCTTCCTCTCCCCTTTCCTCTATTCCTTACTCACCCTCTTCCTTTACCCCTCCCTCTTCCCCTCCCGCTTCCTCTCCCTCCTATCCTCCCTCTCCCCTCCCCCCTTCCTCTTTGTCTCCCCCTCCCTCTTCATCTCGCTTATCCTTTCCCTTTCTCCCATCCTCTTCCTCCTTCTTTTCCTCTCCCCCTCCCTCTGCCTCTTCCCCTTCCTCTCACTCTGCCGCTCCCTCTCAACCCTCCTTTTTACTCTCCCCCTCCCTCTTCCTTTCCCCTTCCTCCTCACTCTGCCTCTTCCTCGCCCCCTCCTTTTTCCTCTTCCACTTCCTCTCCTTCTTCCCCTCCCTCTCTTCACTGCACTCAGCGCAGGTTGGGTCTATGACAACCTAGGCTCAGTGGAAGGCAGTTAAATGACTGAGGACATCTAGTGGCTGATAGCAAATACCGCAGGGGAGAGCTCTGAATTAAAGGTGAGTATTGCAGCAAATGTAATCTCTTTTATGTTTTTATTAATATAGGACTGTTACATTTTATTTATTTTTAAGCCCTTTTGTAACTTGATGAATTGTGGCCAATGCTGTTGAAGCCACCCGAATACGGCTTATTAGACCTGGCCCGTTGTACACAGGCCTTGCTGGGATGTCCTATTACAAAGCCCAGCAGGGTTGCACACTGAGAGTTCTGGCTGCTCCCCGTATTAAATGTCTATTTTCACAAGAAGACGGCAGATTATTAACCTGCAAGCTTAAAGTAATTCAAATAAAAGCTGACCTTACTCTATTGTGTTTTCCCCTTAAAGATGTAAAGGACGTATTTGTACCGTTAGTTGCGTCTGCAGCCGAAGAAAGGATCTGAAGGGGGGTTAATAAATCATGAATCAGGTGACTGTGACATTGTGTCCTGATGACAATAGGACCAGCAGCATCCCCCCCCCGTCCTGTAATCCCAGCGTCAATATTAATTAGAGGCAGCTCCGGGGAGGACATAATAAAAGGAGGTATCGGAATAATGGCTGGGAATTAAACGACTCATTTATCTGGAGGGGAAGTCAGGCGAGCGAGAGATTCTCCCTGACAGGCAATTGGCGTTGCTTGCTAAAACAGCTCGCTAAATCAACTGCCCTCCCATGGGCCAATCAGCTTATAGGGCCGGGTGGCCGTAGCTTTACCAGTCTTTTTCTTAACCCCTCTTCTGCCAGGACGGTCATTGCATTAGATTGGACCATGCCTCTAAATAGCAGGGCCACCTTTTTAGTGTGCCCCCCCTTCCTTTGCAAAATTTACAAGAGAATTTTTTAAATAGTGTTTCAGCAAGGAGGGGGGGGGGGGGGGGTCCGAACTAAACATGGAGCATCGCATGGGGCATAAGTTCCATATAAAAATATGGCCTGAAACGAGGAGGGGTTGGGGGGTCAGCTGCCAGTTAATTAGCTTTTTATTGTATCAGTGTGCTGGGTAGTTTGCAACTTTGTGTTTTGCTTGGGGGCAGGAAATGCGTGTTACATACTCCTGACCTCTGCTCTGTGTGTTACATACTACTGACCCCTGCTCTGTGCATTGCATACTACTGACCCCTGCTCTGTGAGTTACATACTCCTGACCCCTGCTCTGTGAGTTACATACTCCTGACCCCTGCTCTGTGCGTTACATACTACTGACCCCTGCTCTGTGCATTACATACTCCTGACCCCTGCTCTATGTGTTACATACTCCTGACCCCTGCTCTGTGAGTTACATACTCCTGACCCCTGCTCTGTGCGTTACATACTCCTGACCCCTGCTCTGTGCGTTATATACTCCTGACCCCTGCTCTGTGCGTTACATACTCCTGACCCCTGCTCTATGCGTTACATACTCCTGACCCCTGCTCTGTGCATTACATACTCCTGACCCCTGCTCTGTGCGTTACATACTACTGACCTCTGAACTGCATTACTTACTCCTGGCCACTGCTCTGTGCGTTACATACTACTGACCCCTGCACTGCATTATTTACTCCTGGACACTGCACTCTGCATTACATACTAGTAACCTCCAAACTCTGCATTACTTACTCCTGCACTTTGCATTACATACTACTGACCTCAGAACTCTGTTACATACCATTGATAGCTGAACTTTTCGTTACTTACTCTTGACTCTTGCACTGTCCATTACTCTTGACCCCTGCAATGTGCATTACATACTACTGACCACTGAACTCTGCGCTACTTACGCCTGTTCTCTGAACTGTGCGTTACTCACTCCTGACTCCTGCTCTGTGCATTACTTACGACTGATCTTTGCACCGTGCCTTACATACTAATGACCACTGAACTTCATGTTACTTATCCTGACCTCTAAACTCTATGTTACATATTACTGACCTCAAAACTCTGCTTTACTCACTCCTGACTCTTGTGCTGTGCGTTACTCCTAAATCCTGCACTGTGCATTACATAATACTGACCATTGAACTCTGGGTTATTACTCCTGACCCCAGCACTGTGCTCCTGACCCCAGCACTGGGCATTACTCCTGATTCCTGCAGTGTGCGTTCCTCCTGATTCATGCACTGTGCATTACATAATACTGACCATTGAACTCTGGGTTATTACTCCTGACCCCAGCACTGTGCTCCTGACCCCAGCACTGGGCTTTACTCCTGATTCCTGCAGTGTGAGTTCCTCCTGATTCATGCACTGTGCATTACATAATACTGACCATTGAACTCTGGGTTATTACTCCTGACTCCTGCTCTGTGCATTAATTACAACTGATCTTTGCACCGTGCCTTACATACTAATGACCACTGAACTTCATGTTACTTACTCCTGACCTCTAAACTCTGTTACATATTACTGACCTCAAAACTCTGCTTTACTCACTCCTGACTCTTGTGCTGTGGTTACTCTTAAATCCTGTACTGTGCATTACATAATACTGACCATTGAACTCTGGGTTATTACTCCTGACTCCAGCACTGTGCTCCTGACCCCAGCACTGAGTGTTGCTCCTGATTCCTGCAGTGTGCATTACTCCTGATTCCTGCAGTGTGCATTCCTTCAGTGCATTACATAATACTGACCATTGAACTCTGGGTTATTACTCCTGACCCCAGCACTGTGCATTACTCCTGATTCCTGCAGTGTGCATTCCTCCTGATTCATGCACTGTGCATTACATAATACTGACCATTGAACACTGGGTTATTACTCCTGACCCCAGCACTGGGATTTACTTTTGATTCCTGCAGTGTGAGTTCCTCCTGATTCATGCGCTGTGCATTACATAATACTGACCATTGAACTCTGAGTTATTACTCCTGACTCCAGCACTGTGCTCCTGACCTCAGCACAGGGCATTACTCCTGATTCCTGCAGTGTGCGTTCCTCCTGATTCATGCACTGTGCTTTACATAATACTGACGATTGAACTCTGGGTTATTACTCCTGACCCCAGCACTGGGATTTACTTTTGATTCCTGCAGTGTGAGTTCCTCCTGATTCATGCACTGTGCATTACATAATACTGACCATTGAACTCTGGGTTATTACTCCTGACTCCAGCACTGTGCTCCTGACCCCAGCACTGAGTGTTGCTCCTGATTCCTGCAGTGTGCATTACTCCTGATTCCTGCAGTGTGCATTCCTCCAGTGCATTACATAATACTGACCATTGAACTCTGGGTTATTACTCCTGACCCCAGCACTGTGCATTACTCCTGATTCCTGCAGTGTGCGTTCCTCCTGATTCATGCACTGTGCATTACATAATACTGACCATTGAACTCTGAGTTATTACTCCTGACCCCAGCACCGTGCGTTACTCCTGAGTCCTGCAGTGTGAGTTCCTCCTGATTCATGCGCTGTGCATTACATAATACTGACCATTGAACTCTGAGTTATTACTCCTGACCCCAGCACCGTGCGTTACTCCTGAGTCCTGCAGTGTGAGTTCCTCCTGATTCATGCACTGTGCATTACATAATACTGACCATTGAACTCTGAGTTATTACTCCTGACCCCAGCACCGTGCGTTACTCCTGAGTCCTGCAGTGTGAGTTCCTCCTGATTCATGCGCTGTGCATTACATAATACTGACCATTGAACTCTGGGTTATTACTCCTGACTCCAGCACCGTGCGTTACTCCTGAGTCCTGCAGTGTGCGTTCCTCCTGATTCATGCACTGTGCTTTACATAATACTGACCATTGAACTCTGGGTTATTACTCCTGACTCCAGCACCGTGCGTTACTCCTGAGTCCTGCAGTGTGCGTTCCTCCTGATTCATGCACTGTGCTTTACATAATACTGACCATTGAACTCTGGGTTATTACTCCTGACTCCAGCACTGAGCGGTACTCCTGATTCCTGCAGTGTCTGTTACTCCTGATTCTTGCACTGTGGGTTATATACTCCTAACCCCTGCACTCTGTGTTGCTTACTTTCCACTCTTGCACTGTGCATCACATGCTAGTATTCACCTCTGAACTCTTTGTATTATTGGTATTATTGTATCCACTATCACCAATGCTGGGGGTTGTTATTGCATGAATTGACTCTAATGCTGGGTGCTATTACTGCATCCACTGACACCAATGCTGGGGGTTACATCCACCAATAGCAATACTCTGAATTTCTGTTGCTTATTTTACCACCACTTTCCCTTCAGTGTGCTGAGAAAAAAATAGCAGGACCGACATTTTTTGGGCATGGGGTGCATTCATCCAAGTTGAATAGGCTGCCTAACATGATGTAATGTTCTTTGATAGACCTAAACGAGCTGCTATTGTGTGGCCTTCTGAAAATGTCCGGAGGGGGGGGGACCTCTATAATTTTCAAGTTGACCACCCCTGCAGTAAATGATGCAGCTGTGTTGAAGTCATCGTCAGGCATCCAAATAATCCATCGGAGACCAATTCAGCAAGACTTTCATAGAGTTTCTGCAGGATTGCAGCCTCTTGTGTCCCCCTGCAGTGCTTTGTATTCCCCACCATGGTGGTGGAGATGGTCTCCAGTAGATGTAGATGATGGAGTTGGGAACCAAAGGAACACAACAGCCTAAACTGTCCCAAACTCGAGGCCCTTCGGGGAGCCACTGGAAAGGACAAGCTGTGCCCAATGCATCAGTTTAAAAGAACGACAGTGAATATGTAAAGATGATACATTGTACTCCTTTGTTAGTCATTGTTTGTGTAGAATTTACAATATATGACCTCCTTGTCCATTGATAGTCGGAGCGGTACGATAACACGGGAAATATATTCCACAAACGCCGTATTATCGTCTCTATCCTTGTCATTTGTCTTCTTACATTTCCATGGCTGAGATTCTCTCCCCATTCCTGTCCCTTATCCTTCCCCCCCCCGGACTGCCTTCCCCTGTTCCTCTGCCCCCCCCGCGCCCCCCACCGCCATGGCCCGGCTCTCCCTTCACACTCCATTTTTCTTCGTTGACGGCCCATCAGCTCGGTATCTCCCACCGCATCCAAGGCGCTCTCGAACCTTTGCGGGTACGTGACCTTCAGACGTGATGGCAATGTGTGGCTAGGAGGCCCGGGCTCTGGGCTAATGCCTTCCACTGTACATACTGGAAAATGTTTAAGTATATGGAGCCTGCTGCAGTTTTGTACAGGACTGTGCGCGATACGTTGTGCTTGGTGTACCCCGTTCATATGTAAGTTCACTTTTCGCTATCTATATATAGTATATAAACAATAGCAAGTCCAAGTGGGGGGGGGGGGGGGCTGTGTAAAATCTACACGAAAGCCAAATGCAAGGATTTGCAGATCTCATAAACTCAGATTTGTAGCCACAAAAGGAAATAGAATATATATCAAAATGTTTACATTGAGAGAATGGACCATTTTTAGAAAAAAAAAAAAATCAGGTCATTTTGAAATTGATGGCAGCAACACATCTCAAAAAAGTTGGGACAGGGCAGCAAAAAGCTGGCAAAGTAAGCGTTACTAACAAGGAAGAGCTGGAAGAACATTTTACTAATTTGGTTCACTGGTTTAACAGCTCAGTAACATGATTGGGTATAAGAAAAGAGCATCTTAGAGAGTCAGAGTGACCAGTTGCTGGAGATTTGGGAGAGGAATGCTGTCCCCTTCTTGACTGATATGATTCTAACTGATCAATAGTCGTGTCTTCTTTGTTGTATTTCCAACAGGTGAAGGGTCTGCACTGCAGGCAGGCCAGTTAAGCCCCAGGACTCTTCTACTAGGAAGTAATTTTGTCATAGATGCAGTATGCAGTTTAGAGTTGTTCTGCTGAAATATGCAAGACCTTTGCTGAAAAAGACGTTGTCTGGGTGGGAGGATATGCTGCTCTAAAGCCTGCATGTATATTTAAGAATTGATGGTGCAAGCAGCCCATTCCATACGCACTAATGCCCCTCCATACCCTCAGAGATGCCGGCTTTTGACCTGAGCGCTGATGACAAGCCTGTCATTGCCGTATTTAGTCTGGAGGGCGCGGCGTCCATGGTTACCAAAAAAGAATGTCAAATTTCCATTAATCCAACCACAGAGCAGTTTTCCACTTTGCCACAGACCATTTATAATGAGGTTTGATGCAAAAAACTGTTTTCCACTTTGCTACAGACCATTGTAAATGAGCTTTGGTTCAGAGAAGACTGTGGCGTTTCTGGATCATGTTTAGATCTGGCTTCTTCTTTCCACGATAGAGCTTTCCCTTACATTTCTGGATGGCAAAGGCGAGCTGTGTTCACAGAAGGTGATTTGTGGAAGTATTCCTGAGCCCATGCAGTGATGTCCATCACACAATCATGTCTGTTTATAATGCAGTGCCGTCTGAGGGCCCGAGGATCACCGCCATCCAATATTGGGTTTCGACCTTGTCCCTTCCACATAGAGATTTCTCCAGATTCTCAGAATCTTTTGATGATATTATGCACTGTAGATGATGATATATTTAAAGTCTTTGCAGTTTTGCATGGAGGAACATTATTCCGAAATTGTTCGGCAATTTTTAGAAGCAGCTTTTTACAGACTGGTGACCCTCTGCCCATCTTTACTTCTGAGACACTCTGCCTCTCTAAGATGCTCTTTTTATACCCAATCATGTTACTCACCTGTCCACAACTAACCTAATCAGTTGCAAAATATTCTTTCAGCTCTTCCTTGTCAGTACCACTTACCTTGCCAGCTTTTTGTTAAATTGTCCCAACTTTTTTGAGACGTGTTGCTGCTATCAATTTTTTTTTCTTAACCACTTCCTACTTCCCACAATAGGCAGGGCAGGAGCTTTCCAGTCATGGGTGGGTGTCCTCCAGGAGCGTGCCCCAGCAGCACGATCTGTCACCCGCTGTGTCCACTGGACAGTCAGATCTTTGTACCAGGCCAGCCCTGCTACCATGTGATCGGTGTGACCAGTAGTACACAATAGCTTTCATTCATAGCCATTGATTGTATACTATTGTGATCTCTGTGATTGGTCACAGTGATCACATGGTACAGGGGCCAATCACAGCTTTCACAATGGCACATGAATAAGTGCCATTCACAAATACAAATAGCTTCCAACCCTCCCTGATTTTGAGGAACTTTCCCTGATTTGGAAAGTCCCTCTTTCCTCCTCATGTGTCCCTCATTTTGGTCTGATTTATATAGTTCATCCAAATTCTAAATTGCTGCATTTGTCATTTCAAAAGCCAATTTAAAGTTATAGTAGTGGTAAAAAAAAAACACTTTTGGGGTTAATTAACCAGTTTTTCGGTAACATTCTCCTTGGAGGGGGCACGGCGGGGGGCGTGTCTCTCGTCATTCCCATCTTAAAAAGTTGGGAGATATTCAAAAATAATTGCTTAGAACAAATCCTGATCACTTCCCAGGGCAGTACAGTGTCACAATGGTAATACTGCACCGCAGTATGTACATTTTTTTAAAAAAAAGAATAGAAATTAGTAAATTAAAAAAATTAAAAAGTTTACATTTTTTTTTTAATTATTATTTTTTAATTTATTTTTAAATACTGTCACCAGTCAGTGTCCCTGATCACCTCCACACCAGTTATATGATGACGTTTGTACTGCACTGGTGAAAGTATGTAAAAACAATGCGATAAAAAACACATTTTATTTAATTTCCTAATTTTCAAAAAAAATTGTGGCAAAAAAAATTCAGCTTCAAAAAACTCGCCATGCCTTGCCAATGCCACGCCCATACTGTCCTGACATTTTTGGGCCTCAAGCAATGAGATAGGCCGTCAGTACATCAGGATTGGTTGATTTTCAATATATATATATATATATATATATATATATATATATATATATATATATATATGGTATATATATATATATATATATATGGTATATATATATATATATATATATATATATATATATATATATATATATGGTATATATATATATATATATAGTATATATATATATATATATATATATATATATATATATATATATATGGTATATATATATATATATATATATATATATATATATATATATATATTATATCATCTATCTATCTAGATATCTCTCTCTCTCTATCTCTCTCTCTCTCTCTCTCTCTCTCTCTATATATATATATATATATATATATATATATATATATACTGTATATATACAGTAAATATCCCATAGTTTGTAGACTCATGATAAAAATAATATACACTGATTTGGGTTATTTTCACTAAAGAAATGTAGCAGAATACATTTTCGCCTAAATTTATGAAGAAAGATCATTTATGTGCAAAATTATATAACAGAAAAGAAAGAACAACATTTTTGGTATTTTTTTATTTAAAAAAAAATCCAGTGGTGATTAAATAACACCAAAACGAAGCTCTGATCTGTCTAAAAAAAATAAAATCAAATATTATAAAAATTCAATGTGTGTTGCATGACTGAGTAAATGTCATTCAAAGTGTGACAGCGCTGAAAGCTAAAAATTGGTGAGGGCAAGTAGGGGGGTAAAAGTGCCCGGTATTGAAGTGGTTTAAAATGGTCCATTTTCCCACTTTAAGCGTTTGATTTTTTTTTTATTTTCTGTTGTGAATTAAATCCGGGTTTATGAGACGCGCAAATCATTGCATTCTGTTTTTATGTAGATTTTACACCGTCCCCCAACTTTTTGGAATTGGGGTTGTATATACTGAATATATCACCTTTATCCATAGGCACTGTATATATACTATGTGTGTATATGTACGTATGTATGTATATATATATATATATATATATATTATATATATATATATACAACCGTTGTATGTACTGTATGTATCACCTTTATCCGTAGGCACTGTATACTGTATATATATATCACCTTTACCTGTAGGCAGTGTTTAAATGAGGATCTCATGTGTGCCTCGCCTATTTTTCAACGATCCATATTATTAGCGGCTTGTAAATGTCTTCAATTCACCTGTTGCCCGAGGTTGTTGTGAGCTGCACTGTTAACAGGCAGGACCAGAGACGGGCAGCCAAGTGTTCAACTGTAGTATGATAAAAATAAAAAATGGGTTCTGAATTAACCTGGGAGGATGAACATCGAATATGGGTAGAAAATAGCATAAAGGTGAACGTTCTCCTCCAAGACCCATGATCCCTCACAGCTCGATGCGTCTGTATCCCACGTGAAATCCTCGCACCATCTTTGATCTTTTAGCCTTTCTTTACACTCAGAAAGAGATTAATGTCACCCAAGGAGGCTTTATTTTGCAGTTGTGCATTAGCCTCTGTCACCTCGGCCAGGAAGCTCCTCCATGAATCACCGGCTCCTCTGGAAGAGCTCCGTACCTCTTTGGCCCTGAACTTGTCATATCTCAAGCTTGGGAGCGCAAGTTCTTGTAGAGCCAGTTCTCGCCTCCATGCCTTCGAAATATGACCCACTGCTATAATTTTTTACAGCCTGACATCATGGAGAAAAAGGAAAAACATAACCGAGTCGATGGAAGCTGTACAAAATGTCTGAAAATCTGCTAAGCTGGGCGGCCAGTTTGTGTCTGGTAGACCCAAGTTAGAAGCTTGGGTTGCCACCTAACCAGCTTTGGCCTGGCCTGGCCTGGATTGTGAAAAGGGGATTTGTTATCAGAAGCTATTGAAGGGCTTTTTTTTTTCAGAAATGGTGGAAACCTTACAGTCATACTTAGGAATTTGCTGGTTCCATCCCGGCAATGCTGGCTTTTTCCTTCTGTTATTAGCTCTTTTTTCAGCACGGCTCAGTTTTCTGGCTTTCCGGTATATGTAAACATAAAGTCTAGATGGTGGTGAGGTCAATCTGCACCATCACTTAGTGACATTTTTTTCTATGTCTATATACTGGAAAGCCAAAGAACTGAGCCAGGCCAATAATGGTCTGGTAGAGAAAAGCCAGTTTGTGTCCAATAGACCAATGTTACAAGCTTAGGTTGCAGCCTGACCAGCTTTGGCCCGGTCTGGATGGTAAAAATGGGACTTGTTTTCAGAAACTACCATAAGGCCAGAATTTCTTTTTCCAGACATGGTGGAAACCTTATAGTCATATTTGGAACTTGCCGAATCTGACCCAGCAATGTGAAAACTGGAAACATAAACAGTTCTATATAAACAGAGTCTAGCTGGCGGTGAGATCAACCTGCACCATCACTTAGTGACATTTTGTCTATTTTCTCATTCTGGAAATCCAGTGGACTGAGCGGACTTACATTATGATGGATTTAAAGTCCCAGTTTACCCCCAAGGTAGTGCAAAGCCGGTCTACTGTGCGACCAGGTCTATGGTCTCATGTGTGACCAGGTTTACGGTTTACTGTGCGACCAGGTCTACGGTCTCATTTGCGACCAAGTTTATGGTCTACTGTGTGACCAGGTCTGCAGTCTATTGGGTGACCAGGTCTATGGCCTACTGTGTGACCAGGTCAATGGTCTACTGTGCAACCAGGTCTATGGTCTACTGTGCGACTAGATTTAGAGTCTGCTGTGTGACCAGGTCTGCGGTCCACTGTGCAACCAGGTCTGCAGTCCACTGTGCAACCAGGGCTATGGACTACTGTGCAACCAGGTCTATGGACTACTGTGCAACCAGGTCTACGGTCTATTGTGTAACCAGGTCTACGGTCTATTGTGTAACCAGGTCTACGATCTATTGTGTAACCAGGTCTACGGTCTATTGTGTAACCAGTTCTACGATCTATTGTGTAACCAGGTCTACGGTCTCATGTGCGAGCAAGTCTATAATCTACTGTGTGACCACGTCTATAGTCTACTGTGTGACCAGGTCTATGGTCTACTGCTTGACCAGGTCTATGGTCTACTGTGTGAGCAGGTCTATGGTCTACTGTGTAACCAGGTCTATGGTCTACTGTGTGAGCAGGTCTATGGTCTACCGTGTGAGCAGGTCTATGGTCTACTGTGTGAGCAGGTCTATGGTCTACTGTGTGAGCAGGTCTATGGTCTACTGCTTGACCAGGTCTATGGTCTACTGTGTGAGCAGGTCTATGGTCTACTGTGTGAGCAGGTCTATGGTCTACTGTGGAACCAGGTCTGTGGTCTACTGTGCGACCATCACTGATCCTGCACACGCACAACCTTCATATATATATATTCTTACGTATATATAAAATATAGAGTGCAATGAGGATGGATGGGCAGACCTGGGGACTCAAGTGTGAAAATGTCCTCCAAAAACTGAAAGGCCACTTTTTGGGTGGAACCGGCTTTTTCTAAATGAAGGCCAATGTTGCTGCAGCTGGTGCAGTGCATGCAATCAGGAGCATCTCATCCATGAAACCGTATGTTTTTTGTGCCATTCGCAGCCTACATATTTATGGTAGCTCCCCCCCCCCCTACAGGTGCCACCTTGCCCGGGGTGGTAAGTGATAGCTTCTGCTCTAGCAGATTTACTGCTGCCACTTGCGGAGAGTTGAATGTCAGCTCTTCTCCCGGGACCCCCGCTCCCTGCTCTAATCACAGCCTGCCTTCCCTGCAGACCCCGGCTGTGTCACTGCCAACAGATGCCTGCTAGTAATGACTATTGATTACCCTAATTATGTCACCGGGACGCAGCGGGCTGGGAGGCCACATGGGCCCGTGCCTGTAGATTGAGCCGCGTGCGAGACTTCATATAGGTGTCTTCCCTCTGTCACCCTGGGCAAAATTCCAGACTAATGGCATGCCGTCCCTGTCACTATTATTTACCCGAATACAGAGGAACCTCCGCGATGGACAATGAGCCCCAGAAATAGTCTCAGCGCAGCATTAGAATTTACGTCAGGAAAGTTGTACAGGAAACTGTTGCAAAAAAGTCACAAATTGCAACAAATGATCTAATATATTGCAGGGACCCTAGTTTATAAGGAGTCCTGCAGTCTGATCACTGGGGGAGGGGAGACTGAGGAAATGTTTCCTCCTCCTTCTACAAAGTTACAATGTACAGTCTGATCACTGGAGGAGGGGAGACTGAGGAAATGCCTCCACCTCTTTCTACAAAGTTACAATGTACAGTCTGATCACTGGGGGAGGGGAGACTGAGGAAATGCCTCCTCCTACCTGCAGCAGACTGATGACATCATCTGAGCCTAGGAAAAGCCACTGACTGAAGCTTACGAACATATCTTTTATTACTAGGAGTCGATCGTTTCCTCCATAGCAGAAAAGTCGGTTCGTATTCTAAAAAAACAGCACAAACCTTTTCATTGACCGCGGCGCTCGGCCACAGAGCCGGCCTCTCCGCCGTACAGAAGGACAAAGATTTTAATAAACGATTATTACTGCGGTCCGGCCTGATTGCGCAGCGAGTCATTTTTGGTATTAACTGTTGAAAATCGCTGGCGTGGGGGAAAGGCGCTTAATGACGATCATTCCTTTTTTCAATCCCCTCCATTCCTGATTACGGGAGATGAGCGGCTCGGCGCTCGCTGTTGGCATTAAGCCCCCGTCACCTCCGGCACAATGACAGGGGAGCGCCGCGGTGGGCGCCTTTGATGGGCATTCCCTGTAATAAAGGAGCCTTATTATTTTCATTATCTGTGTCATTATGACAATTTCAGGCAATTATGGCCGTCAGCTGGATAGCGAAAGAGCGCCGGAGAGGAGGATCAGGGTGGAAAGAAGGGAAAAAATGAAAACATTATGCGTTTCATACATAGGGGAAGGCGATACATTGTATATATATAGAGAAAGGTGATACATTGTATACATAGAGAAAGGTGATACATTGTATACATAGAGAGAAAGGTGATACATTGTATACATAGAGAAAGGTGATACATTGTGTATATATATATATATAGAGAGAGAGAGAAGGGTGATACATTGTATACATAGAGAAAGGTGATACATTGTATACATAGAGAAAGGTGATACATTGTATACATAGAGAAAGGTGATACATTGTATATATATAGAGAAAGGTGATACATTGTATACATAGAGAAAGGTGATACATTGTATATATATAGAGAAAGGTGATACATTGTATACATAGAGAGAAAGGTGATACATTGTATACATAGAGAAAGGTGATACATTGTGTATATATATATATATATAGAGAGAGAGAGAAGGGTGATACATTGTATACATAGAGAAAGGTGATACATTGTATACATAGAGAAAGGTGATACATTGTATACATAGAGAAAGGTGATACATTGTATACATAGAGAAAGGTGATACATTGTATACATAGAGAAAGGTGATACATTGTATATATATATATAGAGAGAGAGAGAGAAAGGTGATACATTGTATACATAGAGAGAAAGGTGATACATTGTATACATAGAGAAAGGTGGTACATTGTATACATAGAGAGAAAGGTGATACATTGTATATATAGAGAAAGATCATATTATTTTATACATAGAGAAAGGTGATACATTGTATACATAGAGAAAGGTGATACATTGTATATATATAGAGAAAGGTGATACATTGTATACATAGAGAAAGGTGATACATTGTATATATAGAGAGAAAGGTGATACATTGCATACATAGAGAAAGATGATACATTGTATACATAGAGAAAGGTGATACATTGTATATATATATATATAGAGAGAGAGAAAGGTGATACATTGTATACATAGAGAAAGGTGATACATTGTATATATATAGAGAAAGGTGATACATTGTATACATAGAGAAAGATGATACATTGTATACATAGAGAAAGGTGATACATTGTATATATATAGAGAGAGAGAGAGAGAGAAAGGTGATACATTGTATACATAGAGAAAGGTGGTACATTGTATACATAGAGAAAGGTGATACATTGTATACATAGAGAAAGGTGATACATTGTATATATATAGAGAAAGGTGATACATTGTATACATAGAGAAAGGTGATACATTGTATACATAGAGAAAGGTGATAAATTGTATACATAGGAAAGATGATACATTGTATACATAGAGAAAGGTGATACATTGTATACATAGAGAAAGGTGATAAATTGTATACATAGAGAAAGATGATACATTGTATACATAGAGAAAGGTGATACATTGTATACATAGAGAAAGGTGATACATTGTATACATAGAGAAAGGTGATACATTGTATATATATAGAGAAAGGTGATACATTGTATACATAGAGAAAGGTGATACATTGTATATATAGAGAAAGATCATATTATTTTATACATAGAGAAAGGTGATACATTGTATACATAGAGAAAGGTGATAAATTGTATACATAGAGAAAGACGATACATTGTATATATATAGAGAAAGGTGATACATTGTATACATAGAGGAAGGCGATACATTGTATATATATATATATAGAGAAAGGTGATACATTGTATACATAGAGGAAGGCGATACATTGTATACATAGAGGAAGGTGAATGTTTAAGGAATGTTTCCAACACCTTGTTGTATCTATTCCACCAAGAATGAAGGCAAAAGGAGGTCCACCCGCTACTAGCAAGGTGTACCTAATAAAGTGGCCAGTGATTTTATATATATATATACTGCAGCATTGCGCATTTTATTATCTGTCTCCACAAGTGTGAATGAGCCCCAATGAGGAATCCACAAAAAAAGAACATGGAAAGTGCAGGAAGTTCAAAGCTCAGTGCAGCCGGCCGTCCAATGTCCTCGAAGTCCTGGCCGCACTAATCTGCCCGAAAACTGACATGCAATTGGTTACTATGCACTGCAGTTTATCGCCGGCCTGCGCCACGCCGTTACGGAGAGTCCACGGCCCTCGGTGTAGCCCCCTTTGGAATAAAACAAGATGTCTCCCCAAGTGTAGAGTAAAGATCGTCAGAGACTATCTCCGGTGAGAAAATCCGTCCAAATCCCGTTTTATTCCTCAGAGCTGATTTGTCAAGTGGAGAGATTTGTTGGAATGCGGATAACTGAGCCTCGCCGGACCTGGCGGGATTTACAGATTTTCTATCTACTTGACACATGCGGCCGAGCAGATCCATACTACAAGAACGACGCCTTCTACACAGCAAGGTCACATCCACCACGCCGAAGGTCACCGGCACAAACACTCCGCTCTTGTCTGGTTTTAATTACCTTTATTGTTAAAGGGAACCTGTCCGCCATTTTAAACATTTAAAGTGGACTGAGCCTCGGGCAACCTAACGTTTCAAACAGCCCCGAGACCAGTTGGTCTTCAGTGATATGGCATGTACAGGAGACAAGCGTGTCTATAGACATGAATGCCGGACTCGGCCCCGCCCCCCGGCGCCCGCGTCATTGGATTTGATTGACAGCAGCCAATGGCTGCACTGCTATCAATCTAGCCAATCAAGAGTCGGGACCCCGTGCAGAGAGGGAAAGCACGTCTCCGCCAAGGCAAATATGGGGCTCAGGTAAATAAAACGGGTAGGGTGTGAGGGGCCGGTCACTGCCAGAAGTTTTTTCACCTTAATGCATAGGATGTATTAAGGTGAAAAAACACATGGGTTTACAACCCCTTTAATTGCCACCACCTCCTGTTCATTAAGAGGGAGAACTTCCAGTTCCCCTGTTCGACCCCAGTTCAGTAAGTGCATGTCAAGAGCACTTCCAGTTCCCCTCTTTCACCCCTAGTTCAGTGAGTGCACATCAGGAGCACTTCCAGTTCCCCTCTAAGTTCTGCTCCTAGTTCAGTGAGTGCATGTCGGGAGCACTTCCAGTTCCCCTCTTCTGCCCCTAGTTCAGTGAGTGCACGTCAGGAGCACTTCCAGTTCCCCTCTAAGTTCTGCTCCTAGTTCTGTGAATGCATGTCGGGAGCACTTCCAGTTCCCCTCTTCTGCCCTTAGTTCAGTGAGCTCACATTGGCAGCACTTCCAGTTCCCCTCTTCTGCCCTTAGTTCAGTGAGCTCACGTTGCCAGCACTTACAGTTCCCCTCTTCCGCCCCTAGTTTAGTGAGCTCACATTGGGAGCACTTCCAGTTCCCCTGTTCCACCACCAGTTCAGTGAGCTCACGTTGGGAGCACTTCCAGTTCCCCTGTTCCACCACCAGTTCAGTGAGCTCACGTTGGGAGCACTTCCAGTTCCCCTGTTCCACCACCAGTTCAGTGAGCTCACGTCGAGAGCACATTGAGTTCCCCTGTTCCACCACCAGTTCAGTGAGTGCACGTTGGGAGCACTTCCAGTTTACCTGTTTTACCCCATCTATATTTTCAAGCAGACACAACTGAATTAATTACATTGTGATCCAGCTTCACTGGTTGTTACCATTTAGGCAGCCAGGCTGCCTGCACCATGGAGACGCAAGACATTGTGCAGCCCAACCGTTTGTGTCCTAGCAACCAAAAATGCGGTGCAACTGATTTCCTGCTTCCTAGCAACCTGTGATGTTGTGATGCCTGGCTGCCTGTGTCATTGCAACCAAAGGTACTGTGCAGCCGATCTCCAGCATCCTACCAACCAAAGATGCTATGCAGCCCGGCTGCCTGTGTCCTAGCTACCAATGATGCCATGCAGCCCAGCTGCCTGTGTCCTAGCTACCAACGATGCTGTGTAGCCCAGCTGACTGTGTCCTAGCAACCAAAGATACTGTGCAGCCGATCTCTGGCATCCTAGCAGCCAAAGATCCTTTGCAACCAGGCTGCCTGTGTCCTAACAACCAAAGATGCTGTCAGCCAATCTCCTGCATCCTAGCAACCAATGATGCTGTGCAGCCTGGCTGCCTGTGTCCTAGCAACCAAAGATGCTGAGAAAGCTGATCTCCTGCATCCTAGCAACCAATGATGCTGTGCAGCCTGGCTGCCTGTGTCCTAGCAACCAAAGATGCTGAGAAAGCTGATCTCCTGCATCCTAGCAACCAATGATGCTGTGCATCCTGGCTGCCTGTGTCCTACCAACCAAAGATGCTGAGAAAGCTGGTCTCCTGCATCCTAGCAACCAGTGATGCTGTGCATCCTGGCTGCCTGTGTCTTATCATCCAAAAAATGCTGTGCAGCCGATCTCCTGCATCCTAGCAACCAATGATGCTGTGCGCAGCCCAGTTGCCTGTGCCCTAGAAACAAAAAATGCTGTGCAGCCAATCTCCTGCATCCTAGCAACCAATGATACTGTGCAGCCCGGCTGCCTGTGTCCTAGCAATGAAAGATGATGTGCTGCTGATCTCCTGCATCCTAGCAACCAATAATCCTGTGCAGCCTCACTGCCTTTGTCCTAGCTACCAATGATGCTGTGCAGCCCAGCTGCCTGTGTCCTAGCAACCAAAGATGCTGTGAAGATGATCTCCTGCATTCTAGCAACAAATGATGCGTTTTTCTGCATCTCTGTAAACACAGGCATAGAATACATTTGGACATTGATGCCTTTGATCCAGTTGAATAGATTTATAAAATTTGGCGCAGTCGTGACCTTTCGTAGCTCACGAGAATAATTTGAGAAGGATAGGAATGGTCCTGCGACAACGGCACACGCACAGGTCCCACACTAATGATCCATGCACTTTTCTCTTTATACACAATGTAGCCAATAATATAGAAATCAATATATTATTATAGAGGAACAAAGACACTTGGGGTTCCAGGATGATGTAACTTGGGGCCCCAGAGCTGAAGCCGGAGGTCATTTAGGGGGCCCAGAGTGAGATCATTGAGCATATCCATCCTAATAAAACCTCGCCTGGAAAAAAAAAAATAGAACCAAATCCCACAACACGCCGTCCTGAAAAATAATCTAATTGCGATCCATTCATTAATCTTTTTGCTGCCGAAGTCACGGCAACGATTCCCTCCCGACTTTTAATTAAGAGCGTCCGCGCCCTTTATCCCGAGCGCTCGGCGTGAATTTAAAGGGAACCCCTCCTCTCCTAATCTAATCATGGCCGCCCGCCGTGGCCTGACACGCCGGGGTCGGAGGAACGCCACGTGAAATTATATTCTCTCTGCTCGGTGACTTCGCTTAGTTCATCGCCTCCCCGGAGTCATCGCTTCACGACACCTTCGCCGCATATGAAGAACGCGCCGCGCATTGTCTGCCGCAGACGGGGAGGGTATCTCGGGCACCTAGGTAGGAGTGAGTTATGTACTAGCGCAGTCATTACGGACCTGGGAGCAAGCGCTGGAATACGGTCTATGAGGCCCAAATAAAACGGGCAATTTGCAGGCCGACAAGTGCCTGCGATGGAGCGCGGCGCGCACAGGCGGCTGCTATAAATGACTCGCGCCGGCTTAACGAGAGAACTCTAGACAGATGTGTTGAGTGACAAATTCGGATATGTGGGGGTTTGGCTTGCTGTGCGTTTACAGATGGGGCCCTGCTTACCCTATGTGTACGGCAGATGGGGTGTAAGGGGCTGGGGGGGGGGGTGTCACTTAGGTTTTATACCGTGGGAACATGCACTTTACCACAAAGCATGCTGGGTTGTTGGTTGAGCTTTGGATTCTGATGCTGGTGGACGAGGACTTGTAAATGTGTTCCTATATTTGCCTGAAGTATTGACAGATCCTTGAAGAACATTATTATCTATGGTTGGGGTCATACCACCCCATCAGGATCATACCCCCTCGTTGAGATCATAGCCCTCCATCAGGATTATAACCCTCATCAGGATCATATCCCCCCCCATCAGGATCATAACCCCCATCAGGATCATAGCCCCCCATCAGTATTATTACTCTCCATCAGGATCATAGCCCCCCATCAGTATTATTACTCTCCATCAGGATCATAGCCCCCCCAACAGTATTATTACTCTCCATCAGGATCATAGCCCCCATCAGTATTATTACTCTCCATCAGGATCATAGCCCACCATCAGGATCATATCTCCCATCAGGATCATAACTCTTCATCAGGATCATAGCCTCCCATCAGGATCATAACTCTTCATCAGGATCATAGCCTCCCATCAGGATCATAACTCCCCATCAGGATCATAGCCTCCCATCAGGATCATAACTCCCCATCGGGACCATAGCCTCACAGCAGAATCATATTTCCCATCAGGATCATAACTCCCCATCAGGATCATAACCCCCCATCAGGATCATATCCCCCCATCATAGCCTCCTCATCAGGATCATAACTCCCCATCAGGATCATAACCCCCCATCAGGATCATATCCCCCCATCATAGCCTCCCATCAGGATCATAGTCCCCCATCAGGATCATAACTCCCCATCAGGATCATAGCCTCCCATCAGGATCATAGCCTCCCATCAGGATCATATCCCTCATCAGGAACATAACTCCCCATCAGGATCATAACTCACCATCAGGACCATAGCCTCACAGCAGGATCATATTCCCCATCTGAATTATATCCTCCCATCAGGATCATATCCCCTCATCAGGATCATATCCTTCCATTAGGATCATATCTCCCATTATAATCATAGCCCCCCATCAGGATCATAACCCCCATCAGGATCATTGCCCCCCATCAGGATCATTGCCCCCCATCAGGATCATTGCCCCCATCAGGATCATAACCCCCATCAGGATCATAACTCCCCATCAGGATCATAGCCTCCCATCAGGATCATAGCCTCCCATCAGGATCATAGCCTCCCATCAGAATCATAGCCTCCCATCAGGATCATAACTCCCCATCAGGATCATAGCCTCCCATCAGGATCATTGCCCCCATCAGGATCATAACTCCCCATCAGGATCATAGCCTCCCATCAGGATCATAGCCTCCCATCAGGATCATAACCCCCATCAGAATCATTGCCCCCCATCAGGATCATAACTCCCCATCAGGATCATAGCCTCCCATCAGGATCATATCCCCCCCTTCAGGATCATAACCCTCCATTAAGATTATAGCCTGCCATCAGGATCATAACTGCCATCGTGTTCAGTGCCCCGGCCAGTAAAACAGGGTAGGATGGGTAGTAAATATTTTCAACATTGGGCTAATCCAAGTGGGGAGGGCTTGGAGGAGTTAATAGTGAGGCTTATTTTTTCCATTGACACCAATGATGGGGCTTATTTTATCCCACTGACATCAATGATGGGATCTCTTTTATCCCACTAACACCAATGATCAATGATGGGATCTATTTCATACCAGTGACACCAATAATGGCTCTTATTTTTATCCACTGATACCAACAATAGGGCCTATTTTATCCCACAGACACCAACAATGGGACCTATTTTATCCCAGTGACACCAACAGTGGGACTTATTTTATCCCATTGACACCAATGATGAATCTTATTTTATCCCACGAACACCAACAGTAGGGCCTATTTTGTCCCACTGACACCAATCATAGGACTTATTTTATCTCGCTTACACCAACAAGGGGACTTATTTTATCCCAGTGACAACAACAATGGGTCTTATTTTATCACAGTGATAATAACAGTGAGGCTTATTTTATCCCACTGACACCACCGATGGCACTTATTTTATCCCAGTGACACCAATGATGGTTCTTATTTTATTTTTATTGATACCAACAATGGGGCCCATTTTATCCCACCGACACCAACAATGGGGCCCATTTTATCCTACTGACACCAAAAATGGGACTTATTTTATTACAGTGACATACCAATGATGTGACTTATTTTATCACATTGACAATCAACAATGGTGCTTATTTTATTTTACCGACACCAATGATAGGACCTTTTTTTATCCTATCGACACTACTGAAGAGGCTTATCTTATCCCACTGATATCATCAATATGAATTATTTTATCTCACTGACATCAACCATGGGGCTTATTTTATCTCACTGACACCAATGACGGGGCCTATTTTATCTCACTGACACCAATGATGGGGCTTATTTTATCCCACTGACACCATTGCTGGGGCTTATTTTTATCCCACTGACACCAACAATGGGGCTTATTTTTATCCCACTGACACCAACAATGGGGCTTATTTTTATCCCACTGACACCAACAATGGGGCTTATTTTATCCTATTAGATAATTAGATAAACAAGGATAAAAAAAAAGTTTTCTTGCGGTTTTACATTGTGGATGGGGAGAGATGGGGAGAGGAGTATAAATTATGCCTGGTGCCTCTAGTGGCGGAAAGTTGGCATTGAGAGGAAACATCAAAAGTTGACACAAGTGATACTTTTTATATCAAATTCACTCATTTAAAATCCGTTCCAGGCTGAGCCTTTTGCCCTTATGTTCCAGGACCCAACTCCAACGGGCCCACTTCCCATAGTGGAGAAGCATCGCTCTTGATCTGTGTTCCTCAGATGGCGCACGCAATCCGCCCGTGGCAGCCATTGTGTAGTACGCACGCACCTACCCGTACTCTCACTCCCTCTCCAATTAGGCGCCTCTCCACCATGCAAACAGTACATCGGCATGGAAGGCGAATGCTAACAAGGTTCCCATAAATAATAAACACCGGCCTATCAAAAGCCTAACACAGGCGCTAACGATGCCTATCTGTGCATATATCTATAGAAGGCGGACATCACAGAACCCGGTGCATCCTATGATGAATATGGCACAATGCGGAATGTGACAGAGGTGGGTGGATGGTGGTGGTGGGGGGGACGGGGAGACATCCAACATAGAGGATGCTTGTAATCAGGGGTTACATCCTTTGAAATGACTTTACACGTTCCGTCCTTTGTTGCGGCTGCCTTTGCTGTAGAGTCAGAAGGGGATTGTTTAAACGCAGCGCTGCTAGACCCGCCAGGAGATCTACGCTGGGCCCAGCGAATCTCGAGCACTGGCAGCCTGTGATGTGTATTAGCTGGTCAGGTTTTAGCTGTTGTGCCTGTGATCTTTGCCTTGTTTTATTTTTTTTTCTTCGGGAACATAGTTGCATTAGAAGTCCTACTTGTCTTTTATGGATGGGACACATAACTTAAGTCCTCGCAGCCTGCGCCTGCTGCAATTAGCGGCTCCTGCTGGCTGTTGGTTGGGCCTGGGCTAACGATGCCTTCAAGGCAAACTTTTTTTTAAAAAGTTTGTTTAATGAAGGAGAAACTTGTTTTTCCCAATCTTTTAATGGCTGAGCTTAGGTTGGCCGCACCCCCTTCCAATTCCCAAGTCTCCTCCTTATTGGTTAATGAGGTTCGTTATGGCATTACAGTTTCTCTATAGCCTAAATGTTTTCTTAAAGCAGATCTCCAGTCCCTCTCTTAGGTAGCTCTGGCAACCGTCATATCTGGCTTGTTCACAGATGTTCCCAGCCTTCAGGTCCTGGCAGAGCCCTTCGCCACATCTGCACTCTTCAACCCATTCACTAATCTTGGAAATTGTTGCCATCCTACGGTGCCTAGGAATCAGGTCTCGGCCTGCAGATTGGAGAACTTGGAGGTGGATCTTTTTGGCCATTGTAACTGATCCAGGTATGTTGGATAGTAAAGCTACTTTTGATGTTTCTGGCCAGGCAGTACCTGTAATTTGGTGATATACTGTAGTTGAAAAATGGATATGAAAAGGATTTCCCCCATTTATCTTCTCAGATGAGGTGCATTAATTCCCCAGTCTCTGATATAGTAGGGTCGGTGTGTGAACTTTTTTACTTGGTGTTTCCTCAAAGCAAAACATTTGTTGGTGTCGCATTATCTTTAAAGGTGGGAAAGGGAGGGTACCCAGTTGGGACCTAGCTTATTAATTTCCTTGGTTGACAGTATAGACAATTTGGAGGAGTCTGAGGAAAGACTTAAGTCTGATTGGACTAGAGAAGTCAATCCAAGTGCACCAAGTTTCCATGAACTTTGAGTGCCAAGCCTGTAGGCTGGCTGTTAGTTCAGAATGTGGTTAAGCCCGTCAACCCATTCCCTAATCTTGCGGATTGTTGCCATCCTTCAATGCCTAGCAATCAGGGCTCAGTCTGCAGGTAGGAAGAATTGGAGGAGGATCTTTTTGACTATTGTAACTGATCCAGGTATGGTGGTGGATAGTAAAGCTACTTTTGGGGTCTGTGGCCAGGCAGTACCTGTAATTTGGTGATATACAGTAGTTGAAAAATCAATATGAAAAGGATTTTCATCTTCCGAGATGGGGTGTCTTAGTTCCCTCTTCCAGTCTCTAATATAGTAGGGTTGGTTTGTGAACTTTTGTACTAGGTGCTTCTCAATGCCCACCTTAGAGCAAAACACTTGTCAGTCTTGGATTATCTTTAAAGGTGTTGAAGGGAGGGTACCCTGTTGGGATCCACCTTATTAATTTCCTTGGTTGACAATATGGACAATTTAGAGGAGTCAGAGGAAGGACTGAAGCCTGGTTGGATTAGAGAAGTCAGTCCAAGTGCACCACGTTTCCATAAACTTCGAGTGCATGTTCCCGTAGGCTGGCTGTTAGTTCCTCCATCCTCATAATGTGGTTAAGCTCATCAACCTATTCCCTAATCTTGGGGATTGTTGCCATCCTTCAATGCCTAGAATCAAGGCTCGACCTGCATATAGGAGGATATGGAGGACACCCTTTTTGACCATTGTAACTGATCCAGGTATGATGGATAATAAAGCTATTTTGGGGTCTCTGGCCTGTAATTTGGTGAGAAAGTTGAAAAAAGGATCTGATATAGGAACAGGACCACCAAACATGTAGTAAATTATCACCCTCTTCCCTGCATTTCCAACACCGGGAATCGATGGAAACATCTTGTGTAACATAACAGGTCATTTGTACCATCTGGTTAGTAGTTTGTAGCTCCTTTGGCTGGCTATACTTCCAAGATGGGGTGTCTTAGTTCCCTCTTCCATTCTCTGATATAGTAGGGTCAGTCTGTGAACTTTTGTACTTGGTGTTGCTCAATACCCACCTCAGAGCAGAACATTTATAGGTCTTGTATTATCTTTAAAGGTGGGGAAGGGAGGGTACCCGGTTGGGACCCGGCTTGGTTGATGGTATGCACAATTTAGAGGAGTCTGAGGAAGGATTGAAGTCTGGTTGGACTAGAGATGTCAATCCAAGTGCACCAAGTTTCCATGAACTTCGGAGTGCCGTTCCTGTAGGCTGGCTGTTAACTCCTCCATCCTCGTAATGTGATTAAGCCCTTTCCTGCATTTCCAGCACCGGTCAGGAATCAATGGAAATCTTGTGGTTCTTCTGGTTAGTAGTTTGTAGTCTCTTTCTTGTGTTTGGCTGGCAGTACTCAACTTAAAGGTAAAAGAAGGATTTCTCTCAGTCTTCCTCCAAAATAGGGTGTCTCAGTTCCCTCTCTAGAACTTTTATACTAGGTGCTGCTCAAGCTCAATACCCACCTCAGAGCAAAACGTTTGTTGGTCTTGTATCTGGTAGGGAAGGGAGGGTACCCGGTTGGGATCCGCCTTATTAACTTCCCTGGTTGGCGGTATGGACAAGGAAGGACTGAAGGACTGAAATCTGGTTGGACTAGAGAAGTCAATCCAAGTTTTCATGAAATTTGAGTGCAGTTCCCGTAGGCTGGAGTTAGTTCCTCTAAAACATTCTTAGATTGACTTTAAATATGGAATATGGACATTCTCAGTAGAGGCAAACCCACTAACGTATGGACATTGAAAGCCATCACCAAGATTTTTTTTTTTTTACCATCCGGCCTTTTATTATCTGATTTCTTCAGGTAAGTGGAGATTCACTTTAGGAGGTCACATCTGCACTTGATTTACACCTGAGTTTCACATTATGACTTGGCTGAATGGCTCCACTGCTAATTCCGGAGTGTGAGTGTCAGAAGGAAATTAGTACGGTTTCACCCCGGCACACAAGTTAAGAATAGAATTTGTGGAGAAAATGTTATTTCCGCTCCTTTCGTATTTTCCGCTTGCCATTCTCGGTCGAGAGACGATGCAAATCACACAATCACAAACGGGGAACTGTGCAAAATAGCATAGTAAATCATACACAAGTTTATTTTATTTTTTTAAATGTAGTAAAATGCACTCATAAAATTAAGCGCGGGGTGGGGGGGCATAAGTTCAGTTAGAAAGCACAGGGAGTCCGATACTAATGTCCTTTCATGGACACTGGCATGGAAAACCACCATCGAGAAGATGGAAAGCCGGCATGAGCAGAAGCTCAGGTCTTGCCAGGAGCTGAGAGAAGTCTGTGGTGTATGTGCCCCTGGAGTGGCATTCCCAGAAATTCTCACAGTGGTGGAGCTCACGTGAGTTTATTATGGCACCAAGGTCACTATTGCACATTTTTTTCACACCTGCCCCTTGGGTGGGGCCTTTTGGCTGGGACCTGGAGGAATTTTCTATACCTGGTGGAAGGGCCCGCCATTGTACTGCACAATGGCACGTGAGCACTTTCCTCACCTCCCTTTTCCTCGTTATGTTTGTTTGTTGTATATTGTTTTTTTTTGCGCGCACACAGTTTGTTACTTACCTAACTAGTAGAGTGTAGGTGCTCAGACGTTCCTGGAAAGCCTTGGGAGATGAGGGCACATGGCCTTTTTGGTTAGGTCCTCCCCTTCCCATGGGGTCTCCCTTCAGGGGGAGCCCCACTTAGTACTTGGGTAGGCCTTACTTCAGCAGGCCTCCCTAAGAAAGGGGTCCACTCAGTTTTAGTTGGGTGGACCACAAGTACCCAAGTCCCTGTCAGAAATCTCCTGGGGAATCAGTAGGGTTGCCACCTGTCCAGGATTCACCCGGACAGTCCGGGTTTGGAACCATGTGTCAGGGTTTCAGTCCACCTGAAACCCGGACACCTTATTCAGACAAGAATGTGGCTCGGGATAGGGCCTGACAGGAGGGAGAGGGGGCTCATATGTGCCGCATTACTATTCTCTTTGGAGTGCCCAAAGGTGTCCCAGGTCTGTTATAATCCTATAGTGGTCTCCAAACTTCAGCCTTTTGCTTGCTTTTATCCAGCCCTTGGGGCACTATTTCATCCACTGATACAAACAATGGAGCATGATTCCCCCCCACTGACACTAATGATGGGGCACAAATCTTTCAAATTACAGCAAAAATGGGGCACAATTTCTCTCAATGACAGCAGCAATGAAGGCCAATGACATCAATGATGGGGCACAGTTCCTCCCACTGATACCAATGATGGGGCACAATTCCTTCCACTGAGACCAATGATGGGGCACTATTCCTCCCACTGAGATCAATGATGGGGCACTATTCCCCCCCACTGAGATCAATGATGGGGCACAGTTCCTCCCACCGAGACCAATGATGGGGCACAATTACTCCCATTGAAACAAATGATAGGGCATTATTTTTTTCCACTGACATCAGGACATTTTCTACTCCCAATGGCCACAGTCCGGCCCCCTAAAGTCTGAAGGACAGTAAACTGGCCCTTTGTTTAGAAAGTTTGGAGACCCCCGCTATAGTGTTTATGTAATTACTATGCGCCGCTAAAGTGTTCGGGTTTGGCTTGAAGAAAAAGTGGCAACCCTAGGAATCAGGGCCAGGGTCCTTTCTCTTTGGAGGAGGACCATGTGTACACCCTGTGCACATTTTTTGTGTGCTTCACTTTTAATTAGTTTTGTGTATGCTAAAAAAAGAAAAGGAAGAGACCAACTGTGTCAACAGTCTAAGTAGAAACGCATTTCGAGAATCAAGATTTCCCTTCATCAGCTGAACCTCGGTGAACTGTCTCTTGCCTATAAGCACCTGGCAATAACCTGCCGTTACTAAGTTAAAGGGTTTGTTACCCCAACACTTCATATTCCTGATATGTGTCTTTTGTACCATGTACTTGTATGAGAAAAGTAACCTGTTCTCTTTGTATTGCTTCCTTTATGTGAAATCCCTGGTGTTCCTGCCAGTCCCTCTGCTTTCCTATTACAAACTGACCACACTAAGCAGGAGATCACAGCATGGTCACTTCTCTAGCTATGCTGGGAACTCAACCTGCTCTCCAATGATCAGACTTGTCCTGACACGCCCCCACTGCACAGCCATTCACTGGGAAGCTCAGTGTGCTGCTGCTTCTCCTCTCCCCCAGCTCTTATGCAGCGGAGAACAGAGGGAATGTGATCACTTATAAAAAAAAGGGAAAAAAGGTGTTTATATATTTTTTTATATCTATGCAAAACATATTTTGCCTTTCATTTCTATTTTAAACTGAATAGGTTGTTTTAAAAGGTGATCATTTACGATCACTTTAAAGAGGAGCTCCAACCTCCCCACCAAAAAAAATTAAAAGTTAGCAGCTACAAACACTGTAGCTGCTGACTTTTATTATTCGGATACTTACCTGTCGAGGGATCCCGCAATGTCGGCACCCCAGCCAATTTCTCAATTGCCTCTTGGGTGCTGCCGCCGCCATTATTTGTAATGGGAACTGGCAGTAAAGCCTTGCGGCTTCACAACCGATTCCCTACTGCGCATGCACAAAGCGCGCTGTGATTTGTGAATGGCCTGGTGGCAGAGGAAGGAGGAGGGGGCAGACTTCCAGGGGACCTCGCCATGGCGAGATCCCACGTAAGTAGGGACGGGTACCTGTTAACAGGTACCCGCCCCCTGAAAGGTGCCAAATGTGGTAGCGGAGGGGGGGAAGCAAACAAGCAGAGCTTCCCCTTTTGGGTGAAGTTCTGCTTTAAGTTCAAGTAAAAAAAAACTTTTCTTTGCTAGATCAGTTTGACTAGTGACAGTAAAAATGTCAATAAATGAGAATTAAAAAAAAAACTTAAAAATGTAGCAAGAAACAAATGATAGAGATTTATAATAAAATACAATGTATAACGCTCTCAGCCAGTGTAACAATGTATTTGATGTTATGAACAATCACAGATCCAACATTCAGATTCAGTAGCGGAAATGTATAATAGGGAATAACTAAAACGTGTCTAAAGAGGGAAATGGAAAAAAAAATTATAATTGTGTGAAACTTTTTCCAAAAAAAATCAACTGCAAGCAGTTTGTGTTCTCTCCAGTCACTGGGTAATGAATTGCTCTGGATGGTTACTATTATGATGCTTATGAGCTTCCCAACCTTTATGGTAGAAATGCCAGCAAACAATCAGTCCTCATGAATGATAATCCAAATGTCCAATCAACAGGCTGGGGGTTTGTTGGTGGCTAGAGCAATGTATTTTTTTAAGGCAAATTTCATCTAAGCTGCTCAATAAGTGAGATTTAAATAAAAAAACAAAACAAAATGTTATGCTTTGAAATCAGTAATTTAAAACAGCTAATTCAGTTTCACTAAAATTCCTCCACTCTTCCCTTTAAAGAGACGGCATAACAGAACAGCTCGCTTTGCAGTTTCCTTTGTCTGATTGAAACCATGGATTTGGCCTTTTCATACGGGAGCAGTCACAGCAGTAATGACCTATTGAGATCTAGAACAAGCTTCTTGCAGAACAACTGACGGTGATACCATCTTTCACAAGTGAGCTGGGGACTAGCGCGCCACCTGTTGGCTGGACAGAAGATAGCATTTTTTTATTACAGTAGTACCTTGGATTACAAACATAATTTGTTCCAGAAGAATGCTTAGAATCCAAAGCACTCGTATATCAAAGCAAGTTTCCCCATAGGAATCAGTAGAAACTCAGATAATTTGTTCCACAGTAACTTCTGGTGTAGCCATACTGTATGTGGCCAGAGGTGTGGGGGTGCCGGAGACACTCGGAAACCGAGCGTCTCCAAGTGTCTCTGAGCATCTCTGAGTGTCACGGGCGCCCCCGCACTTCTGGCCACGTGCGGTACTGCACCCCCCCCCCCCAGCAGCTTCAGTCCTGCTCGTCTTGCCAGACAATGCTCGCAAATCGACTCAGGATTTTTTTTTTTTAAATAGCTTCGTATTAGGAAACGCCCGTAAACCACGTTACTTGCAATCCGGGATTTTACTGTATTATTAAATTATTATACAGAAATGATTTAGCGCCAACAGTTTGCCCAGCGCTTTTCAACATTATGGCAGACAGTACAGGCAGTACACGGATAAACGGGGTATTAATTGGAGATGCAAGGAGGAGGGGGGCCTAGGATTGGGATCAGGAACAAGGGGAGCAGTTATAAGGCAGTAGGGTGCAGGGTACAGGATTCAGGGTAAGAGCAAGATCAGGTGAAGAATAAATGCCAAGCAGTATTTGCCTAGCAAAGCAAAACACTGAGGGAAATGGAGAGAAGGAACTAAATACCCTCCCAGCAGCCAGCATCAGGTGGAAACTGATTACTGGGATCAGCTTTCAGCTGTACCCCACACTGTCTGTGATGATTTTATGGAACATGAAATGAAAGGTTGAAGAAGTGCAGTGAAGTCCGAATCCTTTTAATTTTCTGTAGTTTGCAGACGAGCTGTGCTTGCACCTTCACCTCAAGTGGCTAGTAGATGGATGGTTGATTGCACACCTGGAGCAGCTTTGCTTGTGTGTGTTTTCCTGGTCCTGACAATACTTTTTCTCCAGGAGGCTTCTGGCTGGTCTTTCAGCAGTGGTGGTGGGTGGTCCTTCCTTCTACACTGAACATTCAGTGCAGTAATACACTAAGGTCCTTGGGGGTGTGTCCCAGCCTAGGCTCCGAAGAAGTGGGTTGAAATACTGGTGACATCTATTGGCAGAAAGGAATAATTGCAAGGGTTAGGTCCAAACTGCAAAAGCTGGGGTGGCAGTGGGTGGTTTCCGAAATTTCCGAAATTCGGAGCATTCGGTAAAATTAGTTTATATTGTAATTTGGGTATTCGGATATATCCGAATCTCCGAATAATGAAAAATTTGTCCAAATATTATTTCGGAACAAAACTAACTGAACATGTCTACTCCGGGGTGTGTCCCAGCCTAGGCTCAGAAGAAGTGGGTTGAAATACTGGTGACATCTAGTGGCAGAAAGGAATAACTGCAAGGGTTAGGTCCAAACTGAATGGTGGTGGTGGGTGGTCCTTGACGCTTAGTGACACTTGCACATCATTCAGTGCAGTAAGACTCTCAGGTCCTCCGGGGCGTGTCCCAGCCTAGGAAGTGGGTTGAAATACTGGTGACATCTAGTGGCAGAAAGGAATAACTGCAAGGGTTAGGTCCAGACTGAAAAATCTGCGCTGGCGGTGGGTGGTTCTTGACGCTTAGTGAGACTTGCACATCATTCAGTGCAGTAGTACTCTAAGGTCCTCCGGGGCGTGTCCCAGCCTAGGAATTGTTTTGAAATACTGGTGACATCTAGTGGCAGAAAGGAATAACTACAAGGGTTAAGTCCAGACTGAAAAATCTGCGCTGGTGGTGGGTGGTCCTTGACGCTTAGTGACACTTGCACATCATTCAGTGCAGTAGTACTCTAGAAGGTCCTCTAGGGCGTGTCCCAGCCTAGGAAGTGGGTTGAAATACTGGTGACATCTAATGGCAGAAAAAAATAACTGCAAGGGTTAGGTCCAAACCGAAAAAGCTGCGGTGGCGGTGGGTGGTTCCTGACGCTTAGTGACACTTGCACATCATTCAATGCAGTAGTACTCTCAGGTCCTCCGGGGCGTGTCCCAGCCTAGGAAGTGGGTTGAAATACTGGTGACATCTAGTGGAAGAAAGGAATAACTGCAAGGGTTAGGTCCAGACTGAAAAATCTGCGCTGGCGGTGGGTGGTTCTTGACGCTTAGTGAGACTTGCACATCATTCAGTGCAGTAGTACTCTAAGGTCCTCCGGGGCGTGTCCCAGCCTAGGAATTGGTTTGAAATACTGGTGACATCTAATGGCAGAAAAAAATAACTGCAAGGGTTAGGTCCAGATTGAAAAAGCTGCAGTGGCGGTGGGTGGTCCTTGACGCTTAGTGACACTTGCACATCATGGAGTGCAGTAGTACTCTAAGGTCCTCCGGGGCGTGTCCCAGCCTAGGAAGTGGGTTGAAATACTGGTGACATCTAGTGGCAGAAAGGAATAACTGCAAGAGTTAGGTCCAGACTGAAAAAGCTACATTCTATAGTGGTAGAGTTCTGTAGTATATAGTAGTAGTAGAGTTCTGTTTCAAGGATGTTCCCCCTGTATACACCTTAAGGTTTAGTATTTTTTTTTTTACCTACCAGTATATTTTTGGGTGGTGAGAGATAAACAGGCACATCGAATGCACCCAATACAGACTGGTGCAAGCTTCATCAATGTCCCTTGCGGGCACTGACCCGTGGACCCCGTACTGCAAGGACCCATATTTATTACTTCACTATGACAAGATTTAGCTTCTAGTACAAAAAAAAACTTTTCTGGAATGCAAGAACAGAAAAAAAAAAACTGAATTTATTGGACTTTGCAGGAAGGACTTTTCAAAGGGACTCACGCGTTGCGTCCGTTGAGGACGGTCGCTCGAGGTATGAGGAGGAAGGGATGATGACCGTCGGGCCAAGTCGCTCATTGCCGGCGTGCAAACATTTTAACAATGTAATTTGCTGTTGCAGCAAACAGGCTTGTGGTGGCCCCAGAGCACCTGAGCAATCAAGACAAGGACAAGGAGGAAGCGGCGGGCGGGCGTTCGCCAGGGCGAGGAAGGCGGCGATCGGACTCGGAATTACTATTATTTCACAATTTCTTCACAGATCCTGCAGCACTTTACAGTACGCAGATATATAATTCTTTCCTTTTTGGTTTTAATTAATCACAGAGAGGTTTACCTGACCGCATTTATATTCTGTGGCGGAGCGCCAGTCATTTGATCACCCCACCCCCAGCTAATCGCAAACGGTTTTATGATTATTAGCACCTGAATGTAGTCCCGGCACATACAAGGCTGTAACCTTGATATTTTGTTCTTCCATCGTTTTATTAAATGTATTTTTCAAGATTCGATCATTTTGCTTGACAGGTTGCTTTAAACTGACTTCATCTGCAGATTGAAGTTCATCCCTTTGATCTGGAGATGAAGAAACAGAAGGATACAAAAAGAAACAATGTTTCTTTTTATCTTAGTGTTTCAGCGGCTGAGCAATGTTGTTGATAAACATTGCCCCGCTGCTTTTTTTTTTTTTGACAGCTCTTAAAGGAGGTTTAAGTTCTAATTGGGTGACATTTGGTTTGCTAAAGCGCCATACATCATAAACAATTGCTATGTTTTAATAACACCCCTCAACGGTAGATCCCTCCCAGCAACAATTGACACCCCCGCAGCAACATAAGCCCCCCAGCAGCGATAGATCCCTCACCAGCAGCAACAGACCTCCCCAACAACAATATACCCCCACCTCGCAACAATAGATTCCCCAGCAACAATAAATCTGCCCCAGAAACGATAGACCCTAGCAAGCAACAGTAGATCTCCCAGCATCAATAGAACCTCCAGCAGTCAGGAACTGTAGACACCTCCCTCAACAGTAGATCCCCCCAAACAACAATAGATCTACCCCGCAATAATAGACCTTCGTCAGCAGCAATAGATCTCAAAGAAGCCAGCATCAATAGAACCTCCAGCAGTCAAGAGCAATAGACCCCCTCCCTAAACAGTAGATTCCTCCAGCAACAGTAGATCTACTCCAGCACCAGCAGCCCCCCTAGCAACAATAGACCTACCCCAGAAACAATACACCCCAAGAAACAATAGATCCCCCGCAAAAATACACCCCTAGAAACAATAGATCTACCCCAGAAACAATACACCCCAAGAAACAATAGATCCCCCGCAAAAATACACCCCTAGAAACAATAGATCTACCCCAGAAACAATAAACCCCAAGAAACAATAGATCCCCCGCAAAAATACACCCCTAGAAACAATAGATCTACCCCAGAAACAATACACCCCAAGAAACAATAGATCCCCCGCAAAAATACACCCCTAGCAACAATAGATCTACCCCAGAAACAATACACCCCAAGAAACAATAGATCCCCTGCAAAAATACACCCCTAGCAACAATAGATCTACCCCAGCAATAATAGACCCTCGCCATCAACAACAGATTTCTCAGAAGCCAGCATCAATACAACCTCCAGCAGTCGGGAGCAGTAGACCCCTTCAACAGTAGACCCCCCACAGCAATAGATCTACCCTGGCAACAATATACCCCCTAGCAACAATAGATATACCCCAGAAATAATAGATCCCCCAGCAACAATATACCCTTGCCAGAAACAATAGATCTCCCAGCAGCCAGCAACAGTAGACCCCCCTTTAACAGTAGATCCCTCCCAGCAACATAAGCCCCCAGCAGCAATATATCCCTCACCAGCAAAAACAGAGCCCACCAACGAGAGTAGATCCCCGCCTCACAACAATAGATACCCCCAGCAACAATAGATCTACTCCAGCACCAATAGCCCCCCTAGCAACAATAGATCTACCCCAGAAACTATACACCCCCAGAAACAATAGATCCCCCGCAATAATAGATCTACCCCAGCAATAACAGACCCTCACCATCAACAACAGATCTCTCAGAAGCCAGCATCAATACAACCTCCAGCAGTCAGGAGCAGTAGACCCCTTCCACAGTATACCCCCCCCCCGCAACAATAGATCTACCCTGGCAGCAATATACCCCCAGAAACAGTAGCCCTCCCTAGCAACAGTAGATATACCCCAAAAATAATAGATCTCCCAGCAACAGTATACCCTTGGCAGCAACAATAGATCTCCCAGCAGCCCGCAACAGTAGATCCCCCCCTCAACAGTAGATTCCTCCCAGCAACATAAGCCCTCAGCAGCAATAGATCAATCACCGGCAAAAACAGACCTCCCCACTGACAATAGACCCCACCTCGCAACAATAGATACCCCCAGCAACAATAGATTCCCCCAGCAACAATAGATTCCCCCCAGCAACAGTAGATCCCTCAGCGGCCAGTATCAATAGACCCTCCAGCAAACCCCAGCACCCCTTGCCATTACATACATTCAGTGCTGGAGGTTCCGGGACTGCAATCCCCCACATTCCCACAAAAAAAAAAAAAAACATTACATATGTATATGTATATATAAAGTGTGTGTCTGTATATACTGCTAGTATCCTGTGTGTGTGTGTATATATATATATAATAAAGAATGTTTTAGTGTTGGGTGAGTCTTTTTCTGCCCCTTATCTCTGTTCATCTTTTAGGTTCTGGGAACATTTATGTTGTAACGTTGGAAGAACGCATCTTCTGACTAGTTTGCCTCCAACTGTCACTTAGCGCGCGCACATCTGACGGTTTCTGAAGCAGTGCATTATGGGAGGGAACATCAGATGTCTACAGAGGCGGAGAGGAAGGATGGGGCTTTAGTAAAAGCCGAACCAGCAAAGGAAGAAAGACGTGTTTAAGTGTTCAGAAAACTCAACCGGAAAAATGGTTTGCAATGTATGCGGGGGAGGGGATAGGAAATGGAGAAAATGGTGCGGTTTACCTTGTGGGGGGGTCATTTACACCAGGTACTTGGATCAGCATTGACTGTCGCAAGTTAACGCATGGGCACATAGAAGCAATCGTTTTCTATGTGCCCTGTTTGCACCATACAGACGCATTGGTGTGCGTCTCACAAGGATGCAGCATGTCTTTGTGCAGCATTGCGTCGCAGCGTACGGTTGTGCATAGAGTTGAACAAAGCGTCAAAAAAGAGCAGCAAGTGAGGCCAGAAAATGCCAGTATAAATGTCAGTGAACCCATTGCTGCCAGAATCCAGAGAACACCTCCACACTTCTACAAGATAAAAATATTCTGGCGAAACGCGTATTCCTAAAATTATAGATTTAAAGTGATCGGGGGAAGGGAGACGGCATATAGACAGCAGTCCTGTTCAGGGGAGATTATAATGGAAGTTTTACATCATTGTATTTATAATGAAAATGCAGATTTGTCAAATGGAAAAAGTAAGTGAACCCCGAGCTACCCCAAATCCCTGGAATCTGGTGCTCCAGATGAGGTGCCCATGATTAGAACCTTCTTCTGGAGTATACGGTCTTATATATAATCCTCAGATAACCTTATCCACTACAGGGGCAACCAAATCTGCTGCAGAGTCCCCTAACCCCCTCCAAAAGCCCAACCTGCCTACAGTATTACTCATCCAACCTCCCACAGTGCCCCCAAACTCCCACAGTGTCCCCAGCCTGCTGCAGTGCCTCCAACCTCCATCAGTGCTCCTCAGCCTCCTCCAGAAACCTCATCAACTAAAGGACCACCAGATCTACTGCAGACCCCTCTAACCCCCATCTCCCCTACAGTGACACCCAGCCCTATCCAACCACCCACAGTGCCCCCAAACTCCCACAGTGCCCCCAGCCTGCTGCAGAGCCTCCAACCTCCAACAGTGCTCCTCAGCCTCCTCCAAAAGTCTCCTAACCCCCATCTCCCCCACAGTGATACCCAGCCTCAACCAACCTTCCTCTCTACCTACCACAGAGTCCTCAGCTTCCCAAAGTCCCCTAAACCCCTTCACAACCTCAACCCCCCTAGAGTGACACCCAACCCCATCCAACCCTCCCAGAGTGCCCCCAGAGAGCCCTCAGCCTCCCACAGTGCCCCCAGCCTGCTGTAGAGCCTCCAACCATCCATAGTGCCCCCAAACTCCAACAGTGCTCCTCAGCCTCTTCCAGAAACCTCATCCACTATAGGGCCACCAAATCTGCTGCAAAGTCCCCTAATTGCCCCCCCCATAACCCCCCCCCCCTATAGTGACACCCAACCTCCCACAGTGCCCCCAGAGAGCCATGAGCCTCTCTCAGTGCCCCTAGATTACTACAGAGCCTCCAACTCTCCATAGTGCCCCCAACCTCCAACAGCGCTCCTCAGCCTCCTTCAGAAATCTCATCTACAACAGGGCCACCAAATCTGCTAAAGAGTCCCCCAACCCCCTCCACAACTCCAACCCCCCTACCGTAACGCCCAGCCTCATCCAAGCTCCCACAGTGCCCCCCAACCTCCTGCTCTACCTCCCCCAGTGCCCCAAGAGAGCCCCAGTCTGCAGCAGGGCCTCTAACCCTCTATAGTGCCCCCCCAACCTCCAAAAGTGCTCCTCAGCCCCCTCCAGAAACCTCATCCTCTACAGGGCCACCAAGTCTGTTGCAAAGTCCCCTAACCCCCTCAACAACTCCTAACCCCCCTACCGTAACGCCCAGCCTCATCCAAGCTCCCACAGTGCCCCCCAACCTCCTGCTCTACCTCCCCCAGTGCCCCAAGAGAGCCCCAGTCTGCAGCAGGGCCTCTAACCCTCTATAGTGCCCCCCCCAACCTCCAAAAGTGCTCCTCAGCCCCCTCCAGAAACCTCATTCTCTACAGGGCCACCAAGTCTGTTGCAAAGTCCCCTAACCCCCTCCACAATCCCAACCCACCTACAGTGACACTCAGCCCCGTGCAACCCTCCGCAATGCCCCCAAATTGCTGCAGAGCCTCCAACCTGCCATAGTGGCTCCAACAGTCCTCCTCAGCTGTTGGGGTATGAATGGTTTTGGAAGAATTTACCGTGCCCTGGTCTCAAATTAGTTAGGGACCCCTGTTGTAGAATGAAAAGGAGCATTTGCTTGATTGTTGAGAGACAGGTGCCCTTCCACCATTGGACACCTGCTTTCAGGCACGCGGTCAATTAGTAACATACCTGCACAATATGGGGGTCATTAACTCTTTTGGAGCCGGGCTTTATTACCTGGCGCTGACCTTCTGAAAAGAGACGGAGGAAGAGTTGAATGAGATTGGATTTTGACCTCATCTGATGGCATTCGGAGTAATTAGAAAGCCTCACTTTGGCAGGGAGTGAAGGGAAAAAAAAAATAGAAAACTGTATCTTATTAAAAGTCAAAATCTGCATTTAAATGGTAAAATCTCCCAGCGTTGAGGATATGGAGGAGCCGAGGGCTGGCAGGGCTGGGACCTCGCGTTCTCCCTGCCTATTACGCTTCTTAGAGCTGAATTATTATGCAAATGCAATTCCATCTCTCATTAAAAATAAGGAGAGAGGGAGAGCAGATGAGAGTGGAAGGGAAGAGGCGGCATGGCGGTCCGCCGGCTCCGCGGCCATTGTGCGTCGCTCTGCGAATCTCGCAGGTCCGGCTGTCCTTTCCCGCGGACACATCTTTAATGTTTAATCTTAAACCCTAATCTCAGATATCGTTCCTACAGTCTTTTCATTCAAATCCTTGTAGATCCGATCTCAAGGACTATATTCCTCAAAAAAAAAAAAAACGATTTTATAATGGCCACAGCTCTTCTTTGGTCTCATCAGTGTAATCCATCATCCATCGTATTAGGGATCCGCAGGTTTTTACTTATTTTGGTTCAGCACCTTATGCCGCGTATATTCAGGGGCCCATTCACATTGGAGCAGCGCATGCTAAAATACAGTGGGGACGGAAAGTATTCAGACCCCCTTGAATTTTTCGCTCTTTGTTATATTGAAGCCATTCGCATTGCTGCTGATCTCCTGCAGCCTCTTTCTGTCTGCATCCATTCCAGTGATGGCTCCATCAGAGACCTTTGTGACAGGGTGACAACACAGAAACACATTGAGAGACGGGGACAGAGTGTTGTCACCCTATAACTGGATGTTGCATGGCACTTCTCAGGGTGGGATTCCTAAAGGTGACAAAAGCGAACCACGCCTGTGTGTTACTTGTAGTCTCCATGGGAAATTCATGTTACATGGTGACAACGCAGGGACACATTAGGATTCAGGGACAGAGTGTTGTCACCCTATAACAGGAAGTTGCAGGACACGTCTCAGGGTGGGATTCCTAAAGGTGACAAAAGCGAACCACGCCTGTGTGTTACTTGTAGTCTCCATGGGAAATTCATGTTACATGGTGACAACGCAGGGACACATTAGGATTCAGGGACAGAGTGTTGTCACCCTATAACAGGAAGTTGCAGGACACGTCTCAGGGTGGGATTCCTAAAGGTGACAAAAGCGAACCACGCCTGTGTGTTACTTGTAGTCTCCATGGGAAATTCATGTTACATGGTGACAACGCAGGGACACATTAGGATTCAGGGACAGAGTGTTGTCACCCTATAACAGGAAGTTGCAGGACACGTCTCAGGGTGAGTTTCCTAAAGGTGACAAAAGAGAACCATTCCTGTGTGTCATTTATAGTCTCCATTGGAAATTCATGTTACATGGTGACAACACAGGGACACATTAGGAATCAGGGACAGAGCGTTGTCACCCTATAACAGGAAGTTGCAGGACACGTCAATTTAGTCTCCATCAGAGGCCCTTGTGACAGGGAGCACATTGGGTGACAGGGACAGAGCGTTGTCACCCTATAACAGAAAGTGCCTGGACAAGGTCCTTCATAGCAGGATCACAATGAATAACAGAAAGTTGCAGGATATGTCTCAGGGTGGGTTTCTGAAAGGTGATAAAAGAGAAACATGCCTGTGTGTCACTTGTAGTCTCCATCAGAGGTCCTTCTGACAGGGTGACAACACAGGAGCACAATGAGGCAAAGGGACAGAGCGTTGTCACCCTAAAACAGGAAGTTGCATGACACGTCTCAGGGTGGGTTTCCTAAAGGTGACAAAAGAGAACCACGCCTGTGTGTCATTTGTAGTCTCCATGGGAAATTCATGTTACATGGTGACAACGCAGGGACACATTAGGAATCAGGGACAGAGCGTTGTCACCCTATAACAGGAAGTTGCAGGACACGTCTCAGAATGGGTTTCCTAAAGGTGACAACAGTGGACCATGCCTGTGTCACTTTTAGTTCCATCAGAGGCTTTTGTGATAGGGTGACAACATAGGAGCACATTGGGAGACAGGGACAGAGCATTGTCACCCTATAACAGGAAGTGCCTGAACAAAGTCCTTCATAGCAGGATCACTATGAATAACAGAAAGTTGCATGACACGTCTCAGGGTGGGTTTCCAAAAGGTGACAAATAAGGGCCATGCCTGTGTGTCACTTGTAGTCTCCATGGGAAATTCATGTCACATGGTGACAATGCAGGGACACATTAGGAATCAGGGACAGAGCGTTGTCACCCTATACCAGGAAGTTGCAGGACACGTCTCAGGGTGAGTTTCCTAAAGGTGACAAAAGAGAACCATGCTTTTGTGTCACTTGTAGTCTCCATCAGAGGCCCTTGTGACAGGGTGACAACGCAGGAGCACATTGGGAGACGGGGACAGAGAATTGTCACCCTATAACAGGAAGTGCCTGAACAAAGTCCTTCATAGCACCATGAATAACAGAAAGTTGCATGATATGTCTCAGGATAGGTTTCCTAAAGGTGACAAAAGAGAACTATACCTGTGTGTCACTTGTAGTCTCCATCAGAGGTCCTTCTGACAGGGTGACAACACAGGAGCACATTGAGGGAAAGGGACAGAGTGTTGTCACCCTATAACAGGAAGTTGCATGACACGTCCCAGGGTGGGTTTCCTAAAGGTGACAAAAGAGAACCACGCCTGTGTGTCACTTGTAGTCTCCATGGGAAATTCATGTTACATGGTCACAACGCAGGGACACATTAGGAATCAGGGACAGAGCGTTGTCAACCCTATAACAGGAAGTTGCAGGACACGTCTCAGAATGGGTTTCCTAAAGGTGACAACAGTGGACCATGCCTGTGTCACTTTTAGTTCCATCAGAGGCTCTTGTGATAGGGTGACAACATAGGAGCACATTGGGAGACGGGGACAGAGCGTTGTCACCCTATAACAGGAAGTGCCTGAACAAAGTCCTTCATAGCAGGATCACCATGAATAACAGAAAGTTGCATGACACGTCTCAGGGTGGGTTTCCGAAAGATGACAAAAGAGGACCACGCCTGTGTGTCACTTGTAGTCTCCATCAGAGGCCCTTGTGACAGGGTGACAACGCAGGAGCACATTGGGAGACGGGGACAGAGCGTTGTCACCCTATAACTGGAAGTGCCTGAACAAAGTCCTTTATAGCAGAAACACCATGAATAACAGAAAGTTGCATGATATGTCTCAGGATAGGTTTCCTAAAGGTGACAAAAGAGAACTATAACTGTGTGTCACTTGTAGTCTCCATCAGAGGTCCTTCTGACAAGGTGACAACACAAGAGCACATTGAGGGAAAGGGACAGAGCGTTGTCACCCTATAACAGGAAGCTGCATGACACGTCCCAGGGTAGGTTTCCTAAAGGTGACAAAAGAGAACCACGCCTATGTGTCATTTATAGTCTCCATGGGTAATTCATGTTACATGGTGACAACGCAGGGACACATTAGGAATCAGGGACAGAGCATTGTCACCTTATAACAGGAAGTTGCAGGACACATCTCAGAATGGGTTTCCTAAAGGTGACAACAGTGGACCATGCCTGTGTCACTTTTAGTTCCATCAGAGGCTCTTGTGATAGGGTGACAACATAGGAGCACATTGGGAGACGGGGACAGAACGTTGTCACCCTATAACAGGAAGCGCCTGAACAAGGTCCTTCATAGCAGGATCACTATGAATAACAGAAAGTTGCATGACACATCTCAGGATGGGTTTCCTAAAGGTAACAAAAGAGGACCATGCCTGTGTGTCACTTGTAGGCTCCATCATAGGTCCTTCTGACATGGTGACAACACAGGAGCACATTGGGAAACAGGGACAGAGCATTGTCACCCTATAACAGGAAGTTGCAGGACACGTCTCAGGGTGGGTTTCCCAAAGGTGACAAAGGAGGACCATGCCTGTGTGTCACTTGTAGGCTCCATCAGAGGTCCTTCTGACATGGTGACAACACAGGAGCACATTGGGAAACAGGGACAGAGCATTGTCACCCTATAACAGGAAGTTGCAGGACACGTCTCAGGATGGGTTTCCTAAAGGTGACAAAAAGAGAACCACGCCTGTGTGTCATTTATAGTCTCCATTGGAAATTCATGTTACATGGTGACAATGCAGGGACACATTAGGAATCGGGGACAGAGCGTTGTCACCCTATAACAGGAAGCTGCAGGACATGTCTTGTAGTCTCCATCAGAGGTCCTTCTGACATGGTGACAACACAAGAGCACATTGGGAGACAGGGACAGAGCGTTGTCACCCTATAACAGGAAGTGCCTGAACAGGAACCTTCATGGCAGGATCACCAGTAATTATTTTAATGAAAGCCGTAGATTTAAAAATATAAAAAATGATTTTTTTTTAAATGACATTGCAATCTTTATATAAGGTTGCATTGGCATTGCTTTGCTCCTGTGTCACATGATGGAGACTGCCCTTCCATTATAGGGTGACAACGTTCTGTCCCTGTCTTCCTATGTGCTCCTGTGTTGTCACGCGGCTTCCAATGGAAACAAAGGCGTAGTTAATTGTTGCCACCATCAGGAAGTCCACCTGTGCCATGCAGGTGCCTTTAAACAAACAAAATGAATAAACAAAGTAATAAGAAAAAGAAACAAACAAAACAAACAAACAAAACTAATAAACAAAGTAACAAAAAAAAGTAACAAACAAACAAAATGAATAAACAAAGTAACAAGAAAAAGTAACAAAAAAACAAATAAAATGAATAAATAAAGTAACAAGAAAAAGTAACAAAATGAATAAACAAAGTAACAAAGGAAGGAAAAGTATTTGGTGAAAATCCAGGCACTTGTCTCTGATAGGCCAGCAAGCATTGTCGGGTTTTATACCGATCTTCGTATTTGTGAGGATTATTAGCGATGTAACCTTCGACTTGTATTCGATCTCTCCTAATCAACAGATAACTGATCTTTAACGTGTTAAAACGGAATGAATATTCAGATTTATTTCCCTTTTATTTGTATAGCTCCATTCGGCGGCGCTCCCCGCTGACTGCTTTGTTTACGGCTCACCTTTACGGAAGATGCGCCCGCTTCGCCGCCTTCCAGTAATCAAAAGCAGCGGTGCGCAAACCGAGACATCCTTATTTACTAACTAGAGCTGTAATGAGGTGCTGGGGAGTTGGCGGCGAGGTAAGTGAACTTTAATGGCTTTCGATAGTCATTAAAGAGAGATTCTGCAATCCAGCCGAAGAGAGCCGCCGCCGCCCTTCACCGGGGCGAGAACTGCAGACTTCAGCAGCGCCGTTCCCAGGTCTGCCCGCCGCCGCGCCGCGAAAAAAATTCTATTTACACGGAATGCCAAGCACCGAACGTGGGCGAAGGTCAGCCGATCGAACAGACAGCCCGGATATGTAACCACTCAATCACCGAGGACTTGTTAAATAAAATGAATATCTGTTGATCCTGCCAGAAACCCAGTGAGCTGCTCTATTCCTGTGTTACACTTTTATCAGTTACATTGTTCCCAGCTTGTCTTTTTTTGATTGCAGGACAAGGAGGAGTTCTGTAGTTCTAACTCATTTCCTGTCCTGGGGTGACAGTGCTGCTCTACGAAGACACAGCACAGTAAGCCAGAGTCTGAATGTAAACAAAGGGGTGGGAATGCTGGTTGACGCCATTGACCAATATGGCCATGGCTATGACATCGGCCTGCATTCCCGCCCTTCTTTTTACATTCAGTGCTCAACCAGCAGCTGAACGGGGCTGGGGTGCATAACTGATACCCGATTGGGGCTGTATGTAAACAAAGGTGGCAGGGAAGTCTGGTTGATGCCATTGACCAAATATGGCCATGGCTATGACATCAGCCAGCGGTGGGGGGGTGTTGGCTGACATCATAGCCATGGCCATATTTGGTCAATGATGACAACCAGAACCCCCACCCATCTGTTTACATTCAGCTCTCAACCAGTATGGCTGGGGGTGCATAACTGATCCCAGCCTGGGAGATGAATGTAAACAAAGGGGTGGGGGTTCTAATTGTCATCATTGACCAAATATGGCCATGGCTATGATGTCAGCCGGCAATCCTGCCCTTTTGTTTACATTCGTGGCATAAATTAGCATTCCTGCCCTAGTAAGCTGTGACAACATCCTCCATAGATCCAGTGTAGTGAGTGAATGTTGTCACCGCAGGACAGGAAGTAAGTTACTGGCAAAATCACCAAGGAAAACAAAAGGCCCTAAAACTTTGTTGCACTGTACAGTGCAGTAATACTAACATGTTTCAGGCACTGGAAGCTGGAGGATTTAGGCGGCTTTTACAGGAAGAAAAGGGCAAAGGGAGTGATGGCCATTCAAACTCTAAATAACAGTCTAGAGATAGAAAGGTGAAGTTGCAGAGATGCTGCGGCATCAGCCAACATCTCCACCTGTTTGTTTGCATTAAGCTCTTAGACAGGGGACCTCCTGACCAGCAGTTAAATGGGGGGGGGGGGGTGCGAATCACTAGTCCCTATATGAGAGCTAAATGTAAGGATATAAGGTGAATGTGTTGGCTGACGCCATAGACCAAATATGGCCATGGCTAAATTCGGTTAGTGATGCCAGGCAGAATCCCAGCTCATTTGTTTACATTCAGCTTTTGGCCAGAGAGTTTCCCGGCTAGCAGCTAAATGGGGCCGGGGATGCATCATTGTCCAGGGCCAGTAGCTGAATGTAAACAAATGGACGGGGTTTGCTGGCTGATGTGCTTGACCAAATTCGGGCATAACTATATTTGCTCAATGACATTGGCCAACAATCCCAACCATTTGTTTGCATTCAGCTTTCTGCCCGGGGACTCTCCCAGCCAACAGTTGACTGGGGCAAGGAATGCATCATTGTCCCTGGTAGAGAGCTGAATGTAAACAAAGGGCAGGGTTTGCTGACTGCCGTCCTTGACCAGATATAGCCAAAACTATATTTGGTCAATGCCGTTGGCCAGCACTCCCACCCCTTAGTTTACATTAAACTCTCAGCCAGGGAATCCTCTGACCAGCAGCTGAATGGGTCCCCAATGACTAAGCTCCGGGGGGAGCGAAACACGTTGGGGGCGTGGCCTGGTCGGAGTCCAGGCTGAGGTTGGCACTCTTATATTGATCCTGGGGACCATGGATCCTTCTCTTTCACAGCAGCTGGATGGGGCCAGGGAGGCATCATTGTTCCCTAGCTGAGAGCTAAATGTAAACAAAGGGCCAAAGATGGGTGGGGGTGTTGGTCTACGTCATTGACCAGATATGGCCATGCTTGTATTTAGTCAATGGCATCAGCCAGCAGTCCCACCCCTTTCTTTACCGTCAGCTCTCTGCTGGGGAATCACCCGGCCAGCAGCTGCATGGGTCCTAATCCTGCCGTCCAGTGAAGGACTTACCACACCACAAGCCAGAGTTTGCTCAGCAGGTGGGCCTTGCATCCATAAGACACATAGGTCGCCCCCCTCCCCCACTCTTTCCTTATTGGCTCATTGGCTGTGATTAACAGCAGCAGGAGAAATTGTCTCAGCCAATAAGGAGAGGGAGTACCAGGACAGCCGAGGCTCTCATGCACATTGCTGGATTGGGATGGGGCTCAGGAGAGTATTGGGGGGGGGGGGGAGCAGCACACAGAAGGTTTTTTATACCTTCATGCATAAAATGCACCTTCAGCCTTTACAAACAATTTCAATACTTCTAAGGGGATGCAGACACTGCAGCTCATCAGGACACTGAGAGTGCAGAAGATGATTATAATGAACCAAACGCTCCCATTCAGAATCAGTGCGCACAGGACATGGGGAAGCAAACAGGAATTTCCTGCAAAGTTTGTTAAAATCCCCGCAATGGACATAGATGGGGATTTTTTTTTCCTTCCTAACAAAAGTGGAGTTAGACTTTTAAGTGTACAGATGACATTTTTTTATTTTTTTATTCTACCCTTCAGACCTTTCCATCCGGCTTTTTTTACTCAGAGAAAACTTAGTTGAAACTGACAAGTTCCGATTCGGTCTCGTCCCCGCAGACCGCCGCATGCTCTATTTCATCTCCATGTTTCCATGTAGCAGAATTGAGCGCTGACCTGTATGGGGACCCCCGGAGGAAGATCCAAAAATACCACCATTAGCGGACCTCCTGGTACCCATGTTCTTCTGCCTAAATGTTTCCCGACGTAATTTCATCCACTGATGTATTAAGACACAAATTACGATCTTACAAACACCCCTGTGATCTCTCTCCCCCTCGGCCCCGCGGGGGTCCTCCCATATTCCTGCGCGCAATTTTTTCCTAGGCTCGTTGCAGGAGTCTATTGCTGGCACGCAGCACGCCAGCGATCAAACGAGTCACTTAATTAGTTCCAACAGCCACAAAACAACGTTTCTGCGCGCTTGTTATTCCTAATTAAAGCTTCCCTTTTTTTTGATTTGCATCTCGCTGCCTCCACGTGCTCCGTCTCCTCGCTTCTCCGGCATGAATCCGCCTGACACTTTTTTTTTTTTGCAGGAAGATGCCTATTAATATCTTGTTTGTTTTGCGAATGAATATTCTGCGAAAGACAGGTACATGTCTCCCTTTCTGCTGGAAGACGCGCGCGGCGAGGATTAGACGTGATGGGGAGGAGGAGGAGGAGGGAACGTGATCTGTGCCGCTCATCAGCTGTCGAACAAGGCTGGGAGATGTTGGAGAAGTTGGGTAACCTGAGCGAGTTCGCCCCAGGATTCTCCACAGAGACCTCCGGCTGGCTGAGGAGATCTGGGCTGGTGGGTTTTTTTGGATTTATCTTGTAGAACTCCCTCATGAGAATAAAGCAAGGCTGTGGTATTTATTTATTCATGAGTGAGCTTCTTCATTCATTGAAGTTTTATATCTTTGGGGCTCATGTCAAGTAGAAGTTAATCTTAAAGAGAACCAGCCTTAAATGTCACAGTCTGAGGACACCTTGACATCAGACCTAAAGTATACGGCCAAAAGTAAGTGAACCCCAACTCCAAATGATGGAGTTCAGGTGTCTCCAGTGAAGGGTACAGTTAAAATCTTAAAGAGAACCGGCCTTAAATGTCACAGTCTGAGGACACCTTGACATCTGACCTAAAGTATATGGCCCAAAGTAAGTGGACCCCCCTCCAAATGATGGAGTTAAGGTGTCTCCAGTGAAGGGTACTGTTAAAATCTTAAAGAGAACCAGCCTTAAATGTCACAGTCTGAGAACACCTTGACATCAGACCTAAAGTATACGGCCAAAAGTAAGTGGACCCCCTCCAAATGATGGAGTTAAGGTGTCTCCAGTAAAGGGTACTGTTAAAATCTTAAAGAGAACCAGCCTTAAATGTCACAGTCTGAGGACACCTTGCCATCAGACCTAAAGTATATGGCCAAAAGTAAGTGGACCCCCCCTCCAAATGATGGAGTTCAGGTGTCTCCAGTGTAGGGTACTGTTAAAATCTTAAAGAGAACCAGCCTTAAATGTCACAGTCTGAGGACACCTTGACATCAGACCTAAAGTATACGGCCAAAAGTAAGTGGACCCCCCTCCAAATGATGGAGTTAAGGTGTCTCCAGTGAAGGGTACTGTTAAAATCTTAAAGAGAACCAGCCTTAAATGTCGCAGTCTGAGGACACCTTGACATCAGACCTAAAGTATACGGCCAAAAGTAAGTGGACCCCCCTCCAAATGATGGAGTTAAGGTGTCTCCAGTAAAGGGTACTGTTAAAATCTTAAAGAGAACCAGCCTTAAATGTCACAGTTTGAGGACACCTTGCCATCAGACCTAAAGTATACGGCCAAAAGTAAGTGGACCCCCCTCCAAATGATGGAGTTCAGGTGTCTCCAGTGAAGGGTACTGTTAAAATCTTAAAGAGAACCAGCCTTAAATGTCACAGTTTGAGGACACCTTGACATCAGACCTAAAGTATATTGCCAAAAGTAAGTGGACCCCCCTCCAAATGATGGAGTTAGGGTGTCTCCAGTGAAGGGTACAGTTAAAATCTTAAAGAGAACCAGCCTTAAATGTCACAGTCTGAGGACACCTTGACATCTGACCTAAAGTATATGGCCAAAAGTAAGTGGACCCCCCTCCAAATGATGGAGTTAAGGTGTCTCCAGTGAAGGGTACAGTTAAAATCTTAAAGAGAACCAGCCTTAAATGTCACAGTTTGAGGACACCTTGCCATCAGACCTAAAGTATACGGCCAAAAGTAAGTGGACCCCCCTCCAAATGATGGAGTTAAGGTGTCTCCAGTAAAGTGTACTGTTAAAATCTTAAAGAGAACCAGCCTTAAATGTCACAGTTTGAGGACACCTTAACATCAGACCTAAAGTATAAGGTCAAAAGTAAGTGGACATCCTCCAAATGATGGAGTTAAAGTGTCTCCAGTGAAGGGTACAGTTAAAATCTTAAAGAGAACCAGCCTTAAATGTCACAGTCTGAGGACACCTTGCCATCAGACCTAAAGTATACGGCCAAAAGTAAGTGGACCCCCCCTCCAAATGATGGAGTTCAAGTGTCTCCAGTGAAGGGTACTGTTAAAACGACATCAAAGACATTATAGATAATTGTGCTCTTCCAACCTTGTGGTACTTTCAGAAGCTCTGTGAAGGATAGAAGAAGCAAATCTAGAGCTATATTTTTAGTTTTAGTTTATTTTTAGCCCCTATAGAGCAGTGGTCTCCAAACTGTGGTCCGGGGGCCAGATGCGGCCCTTTGCTTGCTTTTATCGGGTCCATGGCACTATTTCATCCACAAAAACCAATAGTGGGGCATAATTCCCCCCACCGACACCAATAAAGGGGGCACGTTTCCTCCAAATAGCACCAACGATGGGGCAAAATCTCTCCCACTGACACCAACATTGGGGCATAATTCCCCCCCCCCCCCCACTGACACCAATGAAGGGGGCACATTTCCTCCGAATGGCACCAACGATGGGGCAAAATCTCTCCCACTGACACCAACAATGGGGCATAATTCCCCTCACTGACACCAATGAAGGGGGCACATTTCCTCCCAATAGCACCAACAATGGGGCAAAATCTCTCCCACTGACACCAACAATAGGGGATAATTCCCCCCCACTGACACCAATGAAGGGGGCACAATCCCTCCAAATGACACCATGTTGGGGCCCAATAACATCAGTGATGGGGCACAAATCCTCCCAGTTACACCAATAATGGGGGATCAATTACTCTCACTGAAATAAACAATGGGGCATTATTTTTTCCCACTGATGTCAGGACCTTTTCCACTCTCACCATCCGGCCCCCCTGAAGTCTGAAGGACAGTAAACTGGCCCTTTGTTTAGAAAGTTTGGAGACCCCTGCTATAGAGTGTAGGTGATCATTTGTCTCAGGTATTTTATAATACACTCTATGACCAAGCACTTGTGAACACTTGTCCATTACACCTACCTAAATGGCCATAAAACATAAACACCCCTACAAATTATAGAGTTTTTTTCTTTTTTTTTGTACCCAACCCTCCACTTTAAGCATGGGCTTAGGACCAGCCATGGCTGAGTTTAAATTATACAATTTGTGTGTGTCCAGTGAAGTGCACTTGTTCCTCCTACATCCTACAACAATTAGTCAATGGTGCTCTTCCGATCTCGTGGTAACAGTTTGGTGAAAACCGTTGTATAATTTGTAACATTTTTGAAAATATTATTAAAAATGATAATATTACAAATTATACCGCTTTTTTTTTATTTTTTACTTTTTTTTTTACCCAACCCTCCTTCTTTTGCAGCACCAGCTTGGGTGTGTCCAGTGAAGGGTACTGTTCCTGCTACATCCTACAAATTGTAAATGGTTGTGCTCCTCAAACCTTGTGGTAACAGTTCGGTGAAGACCCTTTTCTGTTCCACCATGACTGTGCCCCCTGTGTAAAAGTCAGCTCCATAAAGACATGGTGTGACCAGTTTGGTGCGAAGGAACTTGAGTGTCCTGCATACAGTGAGCTCTTGTGGTGTATGCATGACCTCCACCCTACTGAAGATCTTTGGTATGAATTGGGATGCCTATTGTGACCCAGGTCTTCTCACCCAACATCAGTCCTGTCCTTGCATGCTCATAACTAAAAAAAAGCAATACTATTAATGGTAATGATAACCTGGTAGGTTATTGACTTCAGGTGTCTCCAGTGAAGGGTCCTGTTAATACTCCTTACAAAGACATTATAGACAATTGTGCTCTTACAACCTTGTGTAACTTTCAGAAGCTCTGAGTAGGATAAAAGAAGCAAATCTAGAACTATTTTTAGCTGCCTCTATAGAGTGTAGGTTTCGGATACTTTTTGATACGCTATATGACCAGACACTTGTGAGTACCTGTCCATCACACCTACCAAAATGGCCGTAGAATGAGAACACCTCTACAAATATACCATTTTTTTTTCTTTTTTACCCAGCCCTCCTCTTTTCACAGCATGGGCTTGGGACCGGCCATGAGTTCAAATTATTAAATGATACAGTTTGTTTATGTCCAGTGAAGGGTACATCCTCCTACATCCTACAAAGACATTTTAGACAATTGTGCTCCTCAAATCTTGTGGCAACAGTTTGGTAAAGACCCTTTTCTATTCCAGCATGACTGACACCCCCCCCCCCCCCCAACCCCTGTACAACACCGGCTCCATAAAGACATGGTTCGACCAGTTTGGTGTGGGGGAACTTTAATGTCCTGCACACAGTGGGTTCCTCTGGTGTATACATGACCTTAGCCCTACTGAAGATCTTTGGTATGAATTGGGATGCCTCTTGCAAGCCAGGTCTTCTCATCCAACATCAGTCAAAACTCTATTAATGGTAACTCTGCATGTAAAGCACACACTTAAGACTCCAAGAAAGGAAGAAAAGGCCATCATTGTCCAAACGAATACACTATATGGCTCAATGTATGTGGACATCCCTGTAGTATATTAAGTCCAAGTGTCTTCAGCGAAGGGTCCTGTTAATACAAAGACATTGAAGACAATTGTGCTCTTCCAACCTTGTGGTAACAGTGTGGTGAAGACCTTTTCCTGTTCCAGTATGACTGTGCCCCCCCCCTGTGTACAATGCATGACTGTGCCCCCCCCCCTGTGTACAAAGCATGACTGTGCCCCCCCCCGTGTACAAAGCCAGCTCCATAAAGACATGGTTTGACCACTTGGATGTGGAGGAACTCGAGTGTTTTGTATAATAAGTAACAATAATAATAATAAAAACATTTTACTATTTTTATTATTAGAATTATTTATTATTAATTTGTTCCGTTCCATTTGTTTTAGATGCAGCATTCGTTATTTCGGATAATTCGTAACTTCGGATAAATTCGTATTTGTTACATTCACTAACAGCCAAATTTCAAAAGGAAATTCCAATACCTCTCATTTAATAGTTAGTTATTATTAGTTAGTTATGCCGCGTACACACGGGCGGACTTTTCGACCAGACTGGTCCGACGGAACAAATCCGTCGGACAATCCGACCGCGTGTGGGCTTCATCGGACCTGCAGCGGACTTTTTACGGTCGGAAATCATACGGACTTTAGATTTAAAACATGTTTCCAATCTTCCCGACGGACTCCGGTTGAAAAATCCATTCGTCTGTATGCTAGTCCGACGGACGAAAACTGACGCTAAGGCAGCTATTGGCTACTGGCTATCAACTTCCTTATTTTAGTCGTACGTCATCACGTACGAATCCGTCGGACTTTGGTGTGATCGTGTGTAGGCAAGTCCGTTCGTTCGAAAGTCCGTCAAAAGTCCGTCGAAAGTTCGTCGGAAAGACCGTCGGACCTTTGACGCCGAAAAGTCCGCCCGTGTGTACACGGCGTTATTCTTTCGAATTTTCGGATTTTCTAGTTTACAAATTTTCCAATTTTCGTATTTACGAATTGCGATCATAATGAATGGTCCAAAAAAGAAAATGAACAAATTTTTCGGCAGTGCACATGTCTAGGTTTCTTATGTTCATGTGTTTAGCGGTGGTGCCTTTGCGTTGCTTCTGCCTGAATGGGTCAGACGGGTTCTTTTTCTTCTTCTTAACAGGTTCTCGAACATCTACAGGAACACATGCCAAGGCACACAGGATGTTTGCACTATCGGCCGATTAACACCAACCTAGCTACATCTGTTAAGTTGTTATATTGCGGAACTTTCAGCAGATGCTGTTTTTTAATTTTTTTTAACAGTTTAAAGTCTGCGGTGGGGGATAAGTGTTTCCGAGGAGCACAAACAGCCAACAGGCATAACGGGGATCAGCCACCCGTCTACTCTGGGCCTCGGATTCTTGGAATTAAAGAGATTCAGTCAACTAAAAATAACGACACTTATAGTTCTATATTTATGGAGCTGCAAGAGGAATTCAGTAAGGCTAATGCCCCATACACACGAGCGGATTTTCCGTCGGAAAAAACTTGGATGGTTTTTCCGACGGAATTCCGCTCAAGCTTGCCTTGCATACACACGGGTCACACAAAAGTTCTCTGAACTTTCGACCCTCAAGAACGCGGTGACGTACAACACTTCGACGAGCTGAGAAAATGAAGTTCAATGCTTCCCAGCATGCGTGGAATTGTTTCCGAGCATGCGTAGGAATTTTGCGTGTCGGAATTTGTACAGACGATCGCATTTTCGGATAGGAACTTTTTCCGACCGAAAAATTGAGAACCTGCTCTCAATCTTTTGCTGGCGGGAATTCCGCTGTGGTTGCACAGCGTTAATACAGCATTAATACAGTGGCCCGGGCCGGAAAGCCGGGTCCTTAACAACTTATGAGCCATCGGCTGTCAGGGGGCTTTCCCGCTGACAGCTGAATGTAAAAACAAGCATTGCCAGCAATAGAAAAAAAAATTGGCAAAAGAAAACCGACGTGTCCATGCCAGGCCCTTCAGATTTGGATATGGATTTTGAGGGGGACCCCACACCAAGATTTAAAAAGAAATGGCGTGGAGTCTTCCCAAAATCCACACCAGACCCTTATCCAAGCATGCAGCCCGGCAGGTCAGGAAAGGGAGGGGACAAGTCCATGTTGATGGGGACAAGGGCCTCTTCCCCACAAACCTGGGCTGTGGTTGTGGGGGTCTGCAGGTACAGGGCTTATCGGAATCTGGAAGCACCCTTTAACAAGATCCTGCTGCTCCTCCCTATGTGAAAGAGTATGGGGTACATAGTACCCCCCCAGCATGCACCAGTTGATGACGTCACAAGGGGGCCTTTTTTTTTATTTGTTTATTGCCAGCAATGCTTGCTTTTCCATTCAGCTGTCAGTGGGGAAGCCCGCTGACAGCTGATGTCTCATCGGGGAAGTCCGCTGACAGCTGATGACTCTTTAGGGAAGCCCGCTGACAGCTGATGACTCATCAGGGAAGCCCGCTGACAGCTGATGACTCATCAGGGAAGCCCGCTGACAGCTGATGACTCATTGGGGAAGCCCGCTGACAGCTGATGACTCATTGGGGAAGCCCGCTGACAGCTGATGACTCATCGGGGAAGCCCACTGACAGCTGATGACTCATCGGGGAAGCCCGCTGACAGCTGATGACTCATCAGTTGTTAACAGCTAGCTATTGTAGGCTTTTGTGGCGCGGTTTTAACAAGGCAAAAACAATTGTCAAGTGCGCTGCAATCGCGCATAGGCCGTTTGTGGGAGCGTTTTTTAATGCTCTTAAACGCTTATCTACCACACCTACTAACGCTATAGGTGCATTTGATAAGCGTCAGTATTTTGAGAAAATGTGAATGAGCCCTGATGGGTGTGAAATTTATTAAAAGTGTCTGCAACGGGCACTTGTCAGGTTCTATTATCTCTCTGGCTGGGGGTGCCATATTGGCTTTGGACATCAGACTATCTGACTATGAATAAGTCATCCAGTATTGACTGCTGCATGTTGGATTGTTGGATGTACAGTAATGTTTTGCAGTTCGGCGATGGATGACGACAACCTTTACATATATAAAATTTGTATTGCAGTTTTTGTTTGACCTGGCATGGTTCCTTATTTTAGACTTTTTGTGTGATACATAAGAAATGTAGGCTGATAGCTGGTTCTTCAGTAGGGCCTTCAGTACGACCTTGGAGAAGGATCTGCGGAGTAGGAGTCACACTGGAAGAGGAACCAGGACCAGGGAACTGGATCAGGATGACATTGGAATGGATAAGACCTGTGACTTGGATCAGGATTAGGATCAGTACGAGAATGGTTCCACTTGAGAGCAGGTGACTAGGGATCCCCCAGGGTGAGAAGTTTAAGAGCTGCCCCTTAGCTACCAGGGACCCCCTCTTGGGAGTTTCGATTTAACTGCATGCTCACCCCAGGTCATTACCCCCAGGTTTACCCTACTTAAGCATCACAGACCATGAGCCAAGAAGATGCATGAAGCAGGTCTGGAACAGGATATCCAGATATAAATCAGAGGTCAGGGCAGGCAGCAGGCAAGGATAACCAGGAAACAACCAAAAGTCAGGGCAGGCAGCAAACACAGATAACCAGGGTTTTGAAGAAGCAAAATGTTTGTGTGAAAAGTTGTCACCCCTCGGTCTGTTGTTGTAGTTCTGGAGGCAGTCTTTCAATAAACTTGTTGGGTTGATGTTGGTGTGCAGCTAATTTTTCTCACTTGGTCTAACCAGGATACAAGCCAGAGATCAGGGCAGGCAGCAAACACAGATAAATAGGAACTAGCCTGAGGTCAGGGTTGGTAGCGGATATGAATAACCAAAATAATGTCAGAGGTCAGGACAGGCAGGAGACATGAATAACCTGGAACCAGCCAGATGTTAGGACAGGCAGCAGACATGGATAACCAGGCACCAGCCAGAAGTCAGGGCAGGCAGTAGACATGGATAACCAGGCATCAGCTAGAAGTCAAGGCAGGCAGCAGACATGGATAACCAAGAACCAGGCAGAAGTCAGGGCAGGTAGCAAACAGATAAACAGGAATTAGCGAGAGGTCAGGACAGGCAGCAGATATGAATAACCAGGTACCAGCAAGTCAGGGCAGGCAGCAAACACAGATAATTAGAAAGAGGTCAGGGCAGGCAGCAGACATGGATAACCAGGAACTAGTAAAAGGTCAGGACAGACATCAACATGGATAAACTGGAACCAGCCAGAAGTCAGGGCTGGCAGCAAACACATATAAATAGGAATTAGCCAGAGGTCAGGGCAGGCAGCACACATGGATAACCAGGAATTAGCTAAAGGCCAGGACAGACAGCTGACATGGATAACCAGGAACTAGCCAGAGGTCAGGGCAGACAGCAGACATGCATAACCAGGAACTAACCAGAGGTCAGGACAGGCAGCAGAAATGAATAATCAGGAACCAAATAGAGGTCAGGACATGCAGCTGTCATAGATAACCTGGAATCAGCCAGAGGCCAGGACTGGCAGCAGACAAGGATAACCACTAACTAGCTAGAGGTCAGGACAGGCAGCAAACAGATAAACAGAAATTAGCCAGAGGTCCGGGCAGGCAGCTGACATGGATAACCAGGAACTAGCCAGAGGTCAGGGCAGACAGCAGACATGCATAACCAGGAACTAACCAGAGGTCAGGACAGGCAGCAGAAATGAATAATCAGGAACCAAATAGAGGTTAGGACATGCAGCTGTCATAGATGACCTGGAACCAGCCAGAGGCCAGAACAGGCAGCAGACATGGATAGTCAGGATATAAGCCAGAGGTCAGGGCAGGTAGCAGGCTGAGATAACCAGGAACAAACCAGAGGTCAGGGATAGGCAGCAAACATGGATAACCAGGAACTAGCCAGAGGTCAAAGGCAGGCAGCAATGTTTGGTAGCAACCGTGATGGGGAGAAGCCTGCCTATTTTGGAGCTGCTGATGCACAGTGAGAAGGCCGCTCTGATACGTTACAGATGCAGCCCTGGAAGGTAAGTAGGAGTGACTGTCTCTCTGTATCAGTTGGACACACCCACTACAGAGTCAGAGCTTGAGCTGTGCAATCAGCAAAGTTCCTGCTCCCTGGTTATTGGAGCATATTAGCTGTGACTCAGGGGGGGTGTGTCGGACCTCGGCAGAGAGACTGTCAACACTTGTTCCTGTGATAGCTCTGTCATGGTGAAGCAATCCAAGCTTATTTCTGCAACAGCAGTCAAACAACTGATTGTTGGGCGTTTGTAGCCAGGTGCGCCCCTCATCCACCCCCCCTATCCACCCCCGCCAGTCTGTAGTAGAGGGAATCCAAAAAAAAATGTTTAATCTCAAAAGCAGGTGTGCAGCACATGGAAATGCTTTGGACCGGGTGGAAATGTGGACGTTCATGCTTGAGAACCAAAGTCTGGGAATTCTAGATGGAGGAATGGAGAGGATGGATCGCTGCCCAATGGAAAAAAAAACAAAAACGCGTTGGTCCCCGAGCTGCGAAATGGCTTAATTAGACGGAACGTCCTTCTGTCCAATGAAGGCAAATTTCCCACTCTCCGTCATGTAACCGCTCTGGTTGGCTCCCGTGACGGCGGCCCAGAGGCCCTTCCCGTTCATTAAGAGTGGCCACTTCATGGACATGAATGAAACGACGAGAGGGTGAAAATTAAACTGTACTCAGATATCTATCGAGGGAAATCCGGGCTGAAATATTGTGCCATATGATGGAGACGAGCTTCCAAGATGAGATCATCCTTGTGGTTCAGATGCCTTTGCCAAGAAAAAATCTGTCCCCATATGTCGAAACCACCCGCCTTTCGTATTCCACGGCAGCGCTAATGTTGGGTTATTGGCACCGGCGGCAGGATGGAGTCTCCGCAGATGTTTACACCGTAGCCTAATTATATTAACCCTTGGTCTGCCAGGACGGCGGGGAGCGGGGGATGGCGAAAGGCTGTAAGGTTGCCAATTGGCCCTTATTAGCACGGACAACTGTTATTTGCAGTAAAATCTTCCCCGTCACGGACTCCAGATTTTCTCTTCCTGCCAACCCCGGAAAGTGGAAAACATCGGCCGCGGAGCGTGCGGGAATGTTATACCGGGGGAGGCCAATAGTTAAGGCAGAACTCCAGCAGATATAGAAGGTGCAAATGAATGCAGCTCTGTGACTTTTAATACATCATTAAATGTGAGCATCACCTGAATGCCGGGCTCGACAAATCCCTGCTGCCAGGTTGCCGTGGCGACTAGTAATTGCGTCCTGCCGTCTGGGCTTTTCTCAACCGGCAGTGGAGAAAGGACTACCTGAAACCGCCCAGCGAGGCTGTCCCTAGACTAGGTGTGCGAATGGCAACCTCAGCCTGGAGTCCGACCAGGCCACACCCCCAACGCGTTTCGTTCTGCCCCTCGGAGCTTAGTCATGGGGGTTTACTTGTCATTTACTTGTCGGCATGCTGCCGCACATCCAGCACGCCCCCCCACTATGTATCCTGGGCTCCGTTTGCCCATCTGCGGGCCCGGGACCAGGATAGCGGGTGCTGCCAGGTAGAGGGGAGGGGGGTGAACAGACAACGGGGTCCACTCTCCTCCCCTTCTTGTTGCTGTCCGCTTCCAGGTTGGTCCACTTCCAGTTGGGTAGAGAGTGATAGGTGGCCCGGGAGCCGCACATCATGTCAAAGCCTGCTGCGTGATAGTGAATTGCAGTCTCAGCCTGGACCCTCACCAGGCCACGCCCCCAACGTGTTTCGCTCTGCCACTCGGAGCTTAGTCATGGGAGTTTACTTGTCATTTACTTGTTGCATGGAACCATCCGGGCGGCTACGCTGCCGCACATCCAGCACGCCCCCCCACTATGTATCCTGGGCTCTGCTTGCCCATCTGCGGGCCCGGGACCATGAAAGCGGGTGCTGCCAGGTAGAGGGGAGAGGGGTGAACGGACAACGGGGTCCACTCTCCTCCCCTTCTTGTTGCTGTCCGCTTCCAGGTTGGTCCACTTCCAAGTGGGTAGAGAGTGATAGGTGCCCCGGGAGCCACACATCATGTCAAAGCCTGCTGCGTGATAGTGAATTGCAGTCTCAGCCTGGACCCTCGCCAGGCCACGCCCCCAACGTATTTCGCTCGGAGCTTAGTCATGGGGGTTTACTAGTCATCTACTTGTCACATGGAACCATCCGGGCGGCTACGCTGCCGCACATCCAGCACACCCCCCCACTATGTATCCTGGGCACCGCTTGCCCATCTGCGGGCCCGGAACCGGGATAGCGGGTGCTTCCAGGTAGAGGGGAGGGGGGTGAACGGACAACGGGGTCCACTCTCCTCCCCTTCTTGTTGCTGTCCGCTTCCAGGTTGGTCCACTTCCAGGTGGGTAGAGAGTGATAGGTGCCCCGGGAGCCGCACATCAAGTCAAAGCCTGCTGCGTGATAGTGAATTGCAGTCTCAGCCTGAACCATCACCTGACCACGCCCCCAACGTGTTTCATTCCACCCACCGGAGTTTACTCAGGGTCACTTCCAGGTTCCTGTTGACCGTTTTCCGGGCCATCATTGCCATTGGGAAAGAATGTATTGCAGTGCGATGTGCATTGCATTACATTCGGTGGATCACAGGGGAGACATTGGGGGTCTCATTAAAGAGAACCTGTCACCCAAAAAATCCTCACATGTGATTTAAAAAAAAAAAGTTAAGTAAAAACAAAAAATGTTTTAATTGTCAAAAATTTAAGTTGCACCCAAGCACATAAAATCCCCCCCCCCCCAAAAAAAAAATTGAGGCCCCCCACATCCAGACATATACGCACGTACAAACATAAACACACGCGTTGGGGCGGCTACGCCTGAAAACGTTAATTGCACTACACTTTTTACATATCGCCGCGCACGCCGGAATGAGAGCAATAATTCTAGCTCCAGACCTCCTCCGTAACACCAAACCGATGACCTAAAGGGGGCTTATAAAGCGTTGCCTATGGAAAATATAGGGGTACTGACGTTTGTCCGCCATTTCACAGGCGCATGCAAATTTACATGTTGGGTATCTATTTACTCGGTGCAACCTCGACTTTTATATTTTACCAAAAAAATTGGGTAATTTATTGTATTGTTGAAATTAAAGTGATTGTAAAGGCAGAAGGTGCATTCTATGCATTTAAATAAAATAAAAACTTCTGTGTGCAGCAGCCCCCCTAATACTTACCTAAGCCCCATCTCTATCCAGCGATGTTGCTCGAGAGACTCGGCTGCCCGGGACTCTCCTCCTCATTGGCTGAGACAGCACTCAGCACCATGCTGCTTCTCATGTCACTGTCCAATCACAGGCTGGGGGTGTGTCCGGGATGGCCCTGGACTTTAAAAGGAGTAGGTTGAATGATGCTGGCCATCAGACTGGCCAACCAGGTGTGCTGCTTGCAAATGTGCTGACAAGGAGCGCGCCGATAGGAGGAGAGAGCAGAGTGATGGAGAGGGGAGCTCAACACTGTGCTGCTTCTCATGTCACTGTCCAATCACAGGCTGGGGGTGTGTTTCCTTGTTGACCTGGACTTTAGAATTAGAAGGTTGAAGGATGCTGGCCATCAGACTGGCCAACTAGGTGTGCTGGTTGGAAATGTGCTGACGAGGAGCATGCTGATAGGAGGAGAGAGTAGAGTGATGAAGAGAGAAGCTCAACACTGTTCTGCTTTTTTTTTTAAACAGAGGACATCTAGTGGTAGAAAAAGGTAATGCACAGGAAATTTGGATTCAAGGTGAATTACAGCAAATGCTGGCTTTATTAGTTTATCTTTTAAAGAGCTACCCTGTTTCCCCCAAAATAAGACCTAGCGTGATTGTCAGTGATGGCTGCAATATAAGCCCTACCCCCCAAATAAGCCCTACCCTGTTTCCCCGAAAATAAGCCCTACCCTGTTTCCCCGAAAATAAGCCCTACCTTGAAAATAAGACCTACAAGGACTTTAACTAGGGCTTATTTGGGGGGTAGGGCTTATATGGCTATATAGCCATCACCGACAATCACGCTAGGTCTTATTTTCGGGGAAACAGGGTATTAATCTCTGAGGCAAGCAGTGGGCGGGCTCTAGGGAGGAGTTATGCAAATATCAAAATGCCTCGATTGGGTGGGTGTCAGTCTGGAGTAGCGGGTGTTGCTAAGCAGGCTGAATTTGCAGAGGGAACGCCCACATGTGACGCTGAGCCTCCATGACCGAAAGAACTGAAATCCAATGAATGGAAAGGGGCGTGGACAATCAGACTAGAGAGGAAAGGGCTAGATGATGCTGAGCGTCCTCCAGCCAGGAAATGAGGCGGGGGGTTCTATGTGACCTGCTGCAGCTTCTAATGCACATTGTGAGAAGCTCACAGTGTGCAGTGAAATCAGAGGAAGCCGTTTCAGTCCAGGAGAGGAGCCGGTACAACTCGGCAAGGCCAGAGGTCCGATCTCCGTATATAAATATATAAAATATTTGTTACAAATGTACATTTCGGGATTAATTGGTTTCAAGGATTTACGCCGGGGGGGGGGGGGGGGTTCAGCGAGGATCACGGGAATCAGAAACCACCATGCTATAGGAATGACGGGAACGTTTCGGAAGCCCCGCCGCTCTCTCCGGCGTCATAAATCAGCCGCAGCGCGCTGCTTGCCCTCCGCTCGCTTTGAGCCGCATTTATGGATGTAACGCTTTCAACTTTCCCCGCACAAATATTTCACTTACGCGGCGGCTTTAATGCGGCTCGGGGCGCGAGCTGCCTCCATTTTACTGCCAAGAAATGTCACAATCCCCCCCCCCTCCCCTCCCCCCACCATCCATTATTTTTATTATTTTTTTTTCTCCTTCCACCCGCCATGACTCCTGAATCCGCCCAGCGCTACGCATCGCGCCGGCCCCGCGCTCCGGATGGCGGCTGTACGTTATGTTTAAGCTGCGCTGTCACAGCTGCAGAGCGCCTGCAGGGGCATTAGGAGAGGAGATAGCGGGAATAGGTATGGCGGTACTTAGAGGTGAGTTACAGGAGGCAGTAATCAGGATGGATGGCGCCGACTTATTCCTGCAGGAGAGAGCCGAGCCGCGACTCGAAAGCCAACATTACCCGTCACCGCGCTTTATGACACATTGTTACAGCCAGTCAGTTGTTAGAGCGAATAGTTCAAGTGGCGCCGACGTTCCAAGCGATAATTACATCAAACGGCGATGCCAACGCGAGAGCCGATACAGTGAACTTCTCTGCAACGTTACAATTGTATCCATTCCTGGCGGGTCGCTATACAGTAAAACCTTGGATTGCGAGCGTAATTCGTTCCGGAAACATGCTTGTAATCCAAAGCACTTGTATATCAAATTTCCCCATAAGAAATAATGGAAACTCAAATGATTTGTCCTACAACCATTTATTCAGAAGTCCTTCAGTTTATAGTCCATATAAAAAGATTATAGCAATGTGATTGGATGTGTAACCATAAAATGTCCATCTACAAATGGAAGCCTCCACAAGGGGATTAGAAGCAAAATCCAGCAGGAGCTCCAGAGTATAAAAGAGAAGAGAGGCGCCTCTAAGTGTAGCAATATGTTGCTAACAGGGCTGTTGCAAGAATTTTTAACACCCTAGGCGAAACCTCATTTTCTCCCCCCCCGGCTCTACCCCTGACCCCACCCCCTTTTCCCTGCCCATGTATACCCCACCTTTTTAATGAAGCACCCAAATGCAGCCCACCAGCGCCCATCAATGCAGCCTCACCAGCGCCCATCAAAAGCAGCCTCACCAGCGCCCATCAATGCAGCCTCACCAGCGCCCATCAAATGCAGCCTCACCAGCGCCCATCAATGCAGCCTCACCAGCGCCCATCAAATGCAGCCTACCAGTGCCCTTCAAATGCAGCCTCATCAGTGCCCATCAATGCAGCCTCACCAGTGCCCTTCAAATGCAGCCTCACCAGTGCCCTTCAAATGCAGCCTCACCATCGCCCATCAAAAGCAGCCTCACCAGCGCCCATCAAAAGCAGCCTCACCAGCGTCCATCAAATGCAGCCTCACCAGCACCCATCAAATGCAGCCTCACCAGCGCCCATCAAATGCAGCCTACCAGCGCCCATCAATGCAGCCTCACCAGTGCCCTTCAAATGCAGCCTCACCAGCACCATCAATGCAGCCTCACCAGTGCCCTTCAAAGCAGCCTCACCAGTGCCCATCAAATGCAGCCTCACCAGCACCATCAATGCAGCCTCACCAGTGCCCTTCAAAGCAGCCTCACCAGTGCCCATCAAATGCAGCCTCACCAGCACCATCAATGCAGCCTCACCAGTGCCCATCAAATGCAGCCACACTAGCGCCCATCAATGCAGCCTCACCAGCGCCCATCAAAAGCAGCCTCACCAGCACCCATTAAATGCAGCCTCACCAGCGCCCATCAAATGCAGCCTCACCAGTGCTCATAAAATGCAGCCTCACCAGCGCCCATCAAATGCAGCCTCACCAGTGCCCATCAATGAATGTTTGCTTGCTTCCATTCATTCGGGAGTTGGGACACAGACACAGTCCTCTGTTGCCGCTGTGCCTCTCAACACTATGTGCGAACGGAGTGGCGGGTGCCTGCTGATGCTGAGAATTAGTTGCTTGCTGCAGAGAGAACAGAGTAGGAAAACCAGTGGCAGTGCGCCCTAGGCGGCTGCCTAGTGTGCCTAGTAGCACCAGCCCTGGTTGCTAAATGTTGTACCTTCATTAAATGTAACCATATTGCTACACTTAGAGGCGCCTCTCTTCTCTTTTATACTCAGTTGTGACATGACGCTACTTGTATATCAAGCCAAACTTTATTTAAAAATTTTGCTTGTCTTGCAAAATACTCTCAAACCAAGTTACTCTCAAACCGAGGTTTTACTGTATACAGAAAATGTATCATTAATAAATCGCCACATTGTATCATTATTCAGCTCCAGTCAGTACTTAGTTACTTAGTGGCAAACTGTGTTCACCTCATTTAAAGTCCCAGGGCGATTTCTTGTATATCTGTTGTATTTAGGGATGGAGGTGTGTCACTGGTGATGCCAGACCTTTTTCTTTTGTCTGTATTGAACCCGGGTGGAAGACACCCATCTAGACACCCATCTAGCCCAAACCTGGTCTGTTGCCACCCCCCAGCCACTGTATTTAACATTTAATCTACATACATGTTCTAGCCTACAAATGTGTCCAGACTAGTGATGACGTTATTGCCCCAGTCCCCCTGTGCCGTCCCCTCTTGGTGTTAGCGGGGCATTAGTTTGGCATGGGAGCTGCGATATGTAACAAAGGAGGTTTCCATATCTCCTGCTGTCCCCTCCCTGTCTTTTTGATGGGCGGGGCCACCTACATATCGGCGCCATGTTTTTGCACCCACCGGGTCTCGTCCGCGCGCTGCGGCGTCACCTGTCTGGGTGTAGTATGCCTTCGACGTTGGTGCGTCTCGCCGTCCTCACATGGCATTGGGGGGGGGGGGCGGAGCCTGCCGGACCCCTCCTGGGATATAAGTGGGGTGGCGGACATTGGCTGGGATTTTCTTTTTCACTTGCTGACAATCCACACGCTACAGTGGTTTCTGCTGCTGACAAGACATTTATCCTGTTTAGGTATACACATTCTCTTCACTTTACCACTCACTCTATGTTTGACATTGATCACATTTTTTTATACACTTCGGTTTTCTCCTACTTCTTTCTAGGGCTTGCCTCCCTAGATATATATAATTTTGGCTATCTTCTACTTACCCTTGGTACTTACCCTTGCTTTCATACACATACAATTTGTCTATTCTGCCCATCTAGCAATGAGTGACACACATATTAATATTATAGCATATATGCTTATATATATACAACTATACTATATATTATATAATTGTATGTCCATTGTACCATTTCGTGGCATTTATTGATATACACTTTGTGTTTCAGCTGATAGATCTACCAGTTTACATTGAGACATCCATGGGTCACATACCTTTACCCATGCCATGTCTGCCATCCTTTTGTTCCCTGGTGGTGACTGTTTTTGGCCTTTTTCCCCCTCAGCTCCCATGCCACACCCCCACCGCTGCCGACTTTTGGGCAAGTGGCACTCTGGCTTTGTCCATTGGTAAGTATGGGGGTCTTATCCTTGGCCCCTCCTACCTTTTTCCTTTACATCCATCACTATGTTGCATCTCTCTGTTCATTTAGATACATCAAACCTGCATCTACCCCTGAGGAAGTGAGCTATGGTCTTGCGAAACGCGTCGGATTTCTTGATGCCAGTGCATACTGTATGACATTTTCATGTATCAATGCTATTTTTTTACCATGTGCAGTTTTATTGGCTTAATTATTGTTTATAACTTCCATATATGGATACCAACTTTTGAATAAACACTATTACTGTATTTACTTCTGTTACTTAGTGGCAAACTGTTTTCATCTCATTTAAAGTCCCAGGCCGAAATTTCTTGTACATCAGCTCCAGTCAGTAGAGTTGGGCGAGCAGTTCAAGCCGAACATCGCCTGCTCGGCAAACATCAGAATTTGAGGGGCGCTCGGCAGGATGTTCGCCCGGTGAGTGCCCCACAATGCACAGTGCATTTTAAGCCCTTATTGGGCAAAGGTTTGCCCAATCAGGGCACAGTGAATAGCTGGTTGTTAAGGAGCAGGCGGGCCGCACCATGATTAACAATGGATGGGTCATCAGCTGTCAACAGGCTTCCCCGCTAACAGCTGAATGAAACAAAAAAAAAAAACAGTGCCAGCTATAGAAAAATGTTAAAAAAAAACGCCAAAAAAATAAATTAAAAAAATGGCATGGGGGCCCCCCAAAATCCATTCCACACCCTTAGTTCTGGAATAGATTTTGAGGGGAACCCCACGACATTTTTTTTTTAAATGGCGTGGGGTCCCCCCCAAAATTCATACCAGACCCTTATCTGAGCATGCAGCCTGGCAAGTCAAGAAAGGAGGGGGGGAACGAGCAAGTGCAAGTGGGGCAGGGGGGCTCTACCATGGGGACAAGGTTGTGGGGGTCTGTGGGCAGGGGGCTTATCAGAATCTGGAAGTCCCCTTTTAACAAGGGGGCCCCCAGATCCCCCCCCAAAACACACACAGTTTTTTGAAGACTCCTTTATTAAAAATAAAAAAGCTATGTCCCCCCATGTAGATCCATTGTCAATCACAAGGCCTGCCACACCGCTGGACCCGAAAAAAAGAAAAAAAAAGCTCTGCCCGCGACGAAGGCTGACCGCCAACTGCAGGCTCTGCCGTTTCTTATATAGGTAAGGGGTGGTGCCACCTGGCGATGTCATCGGGTGGCACCGCCCCCTTGTGACATCACCGGCCCAGCATGATGCTCGCTCGTCCCCCCCTTTGACTGGCCTGCTAGGCTGCGTGCCCGGATAAGGGTCTGGTGTGGATTTTGCGGGGGACCCCAAGCCATTTTTTTAAAAACTTTTGGCGTGGGGTTCCCCTTAAAACCCATACCAGACCCAAAGAGCCTGGTATGTATTGGGGGGGACCCTACGCCGTTTTTTTTAAACATTTTTCTATTTCTGGCAATGCCAATAAATGTCAGTTTTGCTGCAGCAGGTTCTATACATGGTACAGATGCACCACTTTACAGGCAGATAAAGGGGACCCTCCAGGCACTATATTTAAAGGAATTATTAACTTTTATTGTTGCACTTTAAGCGTGATTAAAATCACTGCTCCTGTAAAAACTATCCTTTTAAAAAAATGTTTTGCATTGATACATGTCCCCCAGTACCTTACCCAATACCCTTTTTATTGCCAAATACTTGCATATAAGCCTTTAAAATGGGGAATTTTGATTTTTCAAGTTCGGGTCCCATAGACTTTAATAGGGTTCGCCATTCGGGTCAGAACTTTTTCTCAGTTTGGGAGTTCTGCCACAAACCAAACCGAACTCTACCAGTCAGTTACTTTGCTTACGATGTCATCAGTCTGCTGCAGGCAGGAGGAAGCATTTCCTCAGTCCCCCTCCCCCAGTGTTCAGACTGTACATTGTAACTTTGTAGAAGGAGGAGGAAGCATTTCCTCGGTCTCCCCTTCCTCCAGTGATCAGATTATACATTGTAACTTTGACATTGTTAACTAAAAGTAAGCTCAACCGCCTGCTTTTACTGCCCCCTGACGGCCCAGGTGGTTGAGCCTTTAAACTGAAATTCCAATTGGGCTTTAGTTATTTTTATGAGTCCTCTTTGACTTTACTGCCTTCATGCAGCACGATTGGCATCCTCAAGTCATGAATTATGAATGGCCCGTGACCACAGTGGGGCCCGGCGTGTGTCTCAGCCCACTAATGCTCCTAGAGAAGTGTTGGCCGGCTCTGGCATCCGGCTTCTGCCTTGTGCCGTGACTATAAGCCGCTTTGTCACGGAGCTTTCCATTACCCTTCGCTATCTATTGCTGTCATAAACAATTCAGCTGTAGAAGGGAAATGAATAAGAGCCATACAGCTTACTAATAATATTATTGATCTCGGCGAGGACGCGGGCTCAAAGTAATAGGCTTGTATTATTCAAGGGATTGTTTTATGTTCCTGGGAGTGTCAGCTGCTCGCAAGTAAAAATATGGGCAACCCTTCCGCCATAAATCATTCTACCATTGATCTGACTAATGGTGGAAGGCCCTTCTTTTTTTCTTTTCACCTTTTTAATGAAGGATTGCTCACCGTGGTGCAGAAATATAGCTCCGGCTGGACAGGTGCGGCTGGAGGACGGACATGAGATAAAATTGTCCGATTGGCGTTCTTGGAAGGGCAAAGCCACTGTAGCCGAAATTCACAAGTTATTGGAGGACAAGTATGGACCATCAAATCATATTCAGGACCAATTTTATTCAAAAGAAATGTCCCTTGGTGACCAAGATGTCCTGCTTAGGATCTCCCAATGACCAAGATATCCTGCTTAGGATCTCCCAGTGACCAATATGTCCCATTTAGGATCTCCTGGTGACCAAGATGTCCTGCTTAGGAACTCCCAGTAACCAAGATGTCCTGCTTAGGAACTCCCAATGACCAAGATGTCCTGTTTAGGATCTCCCAGTGACCAAGATGTCTTACTTAGGATCTCCCTGTGACCAAGATGTCCTGCTTAGGAACTCCTGGTGACCAAGATGTCCTGCTTAGGAACTCTTGGTGACCAAGATGTCCTGCTTAGGAACACCTGATGACCAAGATGTCCTGCTTAGGATCTCCCAGTGACCAAGATGTCCTACTTAGGATCTCCCTGTGACCAAGATGTCCTGCTTAGGAACTCTCAGTGACCAACTTTTCCTTCTTAGGGGCTCCCAGTGACCAAGATATATATGATATGATTGTATGATGCAAGTCAGAAAATCACCTTGCACACTGAGCTCGGGGGAAAATTCCTTTGCAAAATTGACAGTCTATTTGCCATTAGTAAATTGATCCCTATGCTTGCTGTGTTGGTAGTGGGGTAGAGAACTGTACATATGGTAGCTGTGTTGGTAAGGGTGTAGAGCACTGGTCATCAACACTGTTCTTGGGGCCCACTAACAAGCCAGGTTTTATGTATTACCTAGGGGAGATGCAGACTAGAATACTGCAATCACTGAGCAGCAAATGATATCACCTGTGATGTATTTCAGTTATCTTGCAAACCTGGCCTGTTGGTGGGCCCTGAGGACAGGGTTGATGACCACTGGTGTAGAGAACTGTATATATGGCAGGTGGTAAAGAACTGTATATATGGTGGTTATGTTGGTAGGGTGTAGAGAACTGTATGTAAATTCAATTAGGTTAGTCTTTTACCATAGTAGACCTTCTCTATGTTTCTCTTTCATTCGGTTGGCCTTCTCTGCACTGGTTCCAGTTCCACAACCACTTAACTGATTTCCAAAACTTGACTGCATAGTCAATATATGGCCTTACTAATTCTTTGCATGGGACAGAATCAGCTCTCTCTCTCTTTGTTGAGTCTATGCCTCTTTTAACAGGAGAGAGCCCAAACCCTTCATGTACAGAACCCAAGATAGACAGCAATCTCATTATCTTCAGCTGGATTGCTGGTAAGGACATTGTCCTTACAGCAGTGACTGTGCAAGTAGGCCCAGGCAGCGTGCAGCTCGGCATGGAAGAGGCGGAAGGCCTCGAGAGACTGATAGGGGCTGTGCGCTCGGGTCTACCAGAAGCCAGCGTGTGGCACCATCTATCATACGAAGCTGTCATGTTCAGCCAACAAGTGCTGATCTATTAGCGTCTCAGGAGCATCTTATTAAGCGGGAGCAATTGATGAAGATGGTTGGTGTGCCACTCAGCCCCTTCACATGTCAGCCTCCAAATCACTCCTGAAATGTAATTAACGAGCCACAGAGACTGTCTAATAGAGCATCCGACTCCAGAGAAACACGGGCGGCTACAATGTCGCCGGAGACATCACAGTGCACATGGAAGTAGAGGGATCATTTACAGTAAATAGGCCCGGGGCTGAACAGGGCTGTTAATTAGCTGCATTGATCCCAGCAGTAAGGGCGCCAGTGTGTTTGTTACTACCCAACAAAGTATACTACTGCTATAAGGCTATCAGTAAACACTGCATGGCTGCTGGTCGTTGACTAGCTGTGTGTTTATGGTGTGTCAACAACCTTCTCCAAAAGAGTTGGCCTACTGGTGCATGTGAAAAAATTGTTCTACTGCAGTGGTCTCCAAACTGTGGCCCTGGGGCTGAATGTGGCCCTTTGCTTGCCTTTATCCGGCCCTTGGGGCACTATTGCATCCACAACTGAAACTAATGATGGGGCACCATTCCTCCCACAGACACCAATGACGGGGCACTATTCCTTCCACTGATATCAACAATGGGGCACTATTCCTTCCACTGACACCAATAGGGCACAGTTCCTTCCCCCTGGCAACAACAGGGCAGTATTTCATCCACTGACCCCAACAATGGGGCACTATTATGCAGCGTACACACAGGTGGACTTTTCGATCGGTCTGGTCCGACGGTCTATCTGACGGACTTTCGGCGGACTTCCAACGGACTTTCCCAACGAACGGACTTGCCTACACACAATCACACCAAAGTCCAACGGATTCGTACGTGATGACGTACGACCGGACTAAAATAAGGAAGTTGATAGCCAGTAGCCAATAGCTGCACTAGCGTCGGTTTTTGTCCGTCGGACTAGCATACAGACGAGCGGACTTTTCAACCGCAGTCCGTCGGAAAGATTTGAAACATGTTCCAAATCTAAAGTCCATCAGATTTTTGACCGAAAAAGTTCGCTGCGGGTCCGATGAAGCCCACACATGGTCGGATTGCCCACCGGACTTGGTTCGTCAGGCCAGTCCGGTCGCAAAGTCCGCTCGTGTGTACGCGGCATAACTCCCACTAAAACGGAAGATGGGGCATTGTTTACTCACATTGATGCTGGGACATTTTCTACTGCCACGGGCCACAGTCCAACCCTCCTAAAGTCTGAAGGACAATAAATGGGCCCTTTGCTTGGAGAGTTTGGAGAACCCTGGTCTACTGTGATATTTACATTTCTAAGTGACTGTTTGATGCTTCCTTGTGCACCTTGGGAGCCCCCGAAACCTAAAAAACCTAGAAATTGCTTCATATGGAAGGTCCAGTAAGTTTAATGAGCATCTCTCTTGTTTGTTGATCTATGTGTATGCCATCGGTCCAAACCCTCCGTAGAAAGCTTCTTCGTCATGCAGTATGGTCAGGTGCCGAAACCCAGAAGCTTGCCTCCTCTCCACACTACACTCAAGTTGATAGACCTGGGCCACACACCAATGAAGTATGGAAGGTTCAGTAGGTTTAATGAACATTTCTCTTGTTGGCTGCTAAGAAAGTCAAGAATTTAAAACAAAACAACTGCATTTCCAACTCTTTTAATGATCATCTCTCTCGTTGGCTGCCAAGGCTCCCTCATTGCATGTTGGGTTGTTGGGCAGAAGATCAAGAGTCCAGGGTTTGAAGTAAAACAACTGCATTGTGGATGTGAACTGGTCTCTACCGGGCCTGTGCCTTTTACAGTCGTGGCAACCGGTCCCTCATTTCCAGCTCCTTGTATTGCTTCTACCTCTTCAAGTCTGGGACTGCAAAGGCTGATACTGGCTCAAATCCAGGAAACTTGCACCGCTTGCATTAGGGAATATATTGGACTGCACACCAAGGACGTATGGAAGGTCCAGTAGGTTTAATGAGCATCATGTTGGCTGCTAAGACTCCCTCATTGCACGCTGGTTTGTTGGCTTGTTGGGCAGAAAGTCAAGAATTTAAAGCAAAACAACTGCATTGTGGATATGAACTGGTCTCCACCGAGATTTTGCCTTCTTCATTCATGGCAACCAGTTCCTCATTTCCGACTCTTTGAATGATCATCTCTCTCGTTGTCTGCTAAGACTCCCTCATTGCATGCTGGGTTGTTGGCATGTTGGGCAGAATTGGCATACAAAAGCTCCAAGTCAAGGCAGAGTTGAGGACTTAAAGCAAAACCACTTCCATCAGCTCATTCCCCACAGTTACAACCTTTTGTACCACCTGCCCCACCCTATTAGATTGTAAGCTCTTCTGAGCAGGACCCTCTTAATCCTTTTGTATTTTATTGTATTATAACTGTATTGTCTCTCTTTTATATTGTAAAGCACTGCGTAAACTGTTGGCGTTATATAAATCCTGTATGATAATAATACTAATGTGAACAGGTCTTTATCGAGCCTGTGCCGTCTTCAGTCAACGACAACCGATCCCTCGTTTCCGGGCTTTGGGGCATAGGGAGAGGAAGCGGAGCTTCTTAGAAGCTAAATAATAATTTGCATACAGCCAAGGCCCTGAGAATCTATGTGTATGGGAAGGGGTGGGTGCGAGGGTCGCTTTTTAACAAACCAGGTGATTGGCTCCCTGCGTTGCTTCTGCCTTTCGCAGTCTGAGCTCTGCTACGCCGGGTCTGCAGAGGCCGATACCAAGTTGAATTCAGGTAATTAAAAAAAAAAAAAAAATACATATAATGATGTTTTTAGGAATACGGAACTTCATGTGTTTTTATTTGCATCTGGAGGCCAGCGGTAGGTAAACCTGGAGATGACGCTACCGGCTGCCTCTGCCTACCTGGCCCAGCTTGTCGTACATTCCCGCAGAGTTTGACCTTTTGTCTGTTTACCGCGATGTGTTTGAGAACATTCATTTGCTGTTTGCTTTTGTTTTATAATTTATGCTTTTTCTTTTTTTTTTTTTTTAAACATCTTCGGAATACAAAGAAGCACGGTGATAATAATACAGAGATTTCCATCTGCGGTGGGTGGCGTCGTGCCGGTAGGCTGCCCACCGGGCACCTTGTGCCGGCCGCCCACTATCTCTGATGGAACACACTGCGCCCAGGTAGGGTTAAACGCGCGCTTCTTTCTGTAATCTGGAAGACAAATCCTCATTAATATGGTAATTCTTGTTGTGCTTTTTTTTCCCCTTCTTTCTAATTAGATATCATTTCTGCGGAATACATCGGGGATTAAGCAGCTGTCAGTTGGAAGGAGCATCAAAGGTGTCTCCATGTTTAACTGATTAACAGAGATATTGGCAAGGACGTTTCAGGGACCGGGCACCGTTATGAGTGGAGTCCAATTCTTTTTTCTTCTCGGCGTGCTGTCCGGCTAACGATGTGACCTGGGAGTAGGTGTTGGTCATGTGACCAGCCCATAGGAACGTCTGAGGGTAGGTTCTCAAGGTGCTTCAGATTAGTCTTTGACCTTGTATGATGGTTATGGTGGGAGATAATTCATTAGGGTCATCTTGGGTTGGGATTTTGACTCAATATTAAGGAGAGCGCCCCCCACAGTCCGAAGGGTCAATCGGTTCTATGATTTCCTTGAAGACCATGTGAGCTAGACTACACATGACTTTTTGTCTAAATGTAGAGATGGGGGTCACAACTCCTTTGGGGGTACTTACATTTTTGACCTGGCACAGCAGTTCTGTCCCTCCTACACTATATTGTCAAAAGTATTGTGACGTCTGCCTTTACATGCACATCAACCTTAATGGCATCCCAGTCTTAGTCCGTTGGGTTCAATATTGAGTTGGCTCCGCCCTTTGCAGCTATAACAGCTTCAACTCTTCTGGGAAGGCAGTCCACAAGGTTTAGGAGGGTGTCTATGGGAATGTTTGACCATTCTTCCAGAAGAGCATTTGTGAGGTCAGGCATCTTGGCGTCTCTGCGGAGGGGGAGAACCAGTCAATCTCATCCTCACCTTCATCTGGGGGGCCACATGGCCCACTCCCTAGGCTTTTGGTCATGTGACCAGCAATGGGGGCCACATGGCCCACTCCCTAGGCTTTTGGTCACGTGACCAGCATTGGGGGCTACATGGCCCACTCCCTAGGCTTTTGGTCATGTGACCAGCAATGGGGGGCCACATGGCCCACTCCCTAGGCTTTTGGTCACGTGACCAGCAATGGGGGGCCACGTGGCCCACTCCCTAGGCTTTTGGTCATGTGACCAGCAATGGGGGCCACATGGCCCACTCCCTAGGCCTAGACCAGCAATGGATGGAGCCTGGAGCGGCATTTTCCCCAGGAAACGTATTCCAACCTCCCTATGACTTTTCATTTCTTTGGCTTGCACGTGAGTGGTTGAATCGTCTTGGATCCTTCCTGGCAGCCCCCCCCCCCCCCCCCCCCCGGTCTCTGTTTATAAATCCTTTGCACCTTTTACAAATCGCCGCTGTGTCGGGGGGGGGGGCTCAGGGTTTAAGGCTTTTCCCGCACGCTGTCCGTCTAAGTATAACTGTGCGCATCCATGTCTGAGAGGAGTAATTGGAGGCGCTCAGTCTTGCAATCACCAGGCGGCGGTCCCCGGAGTCAGCGAGGGCTCTGCAGTCCGTTATTAGGCTGATGGAAAGTCGCAGAGCAAAAAAAATAAAGCCGTGTTAACAATTTGCCGGAGAAGAGGCCGGCAGAGACACTGCTTATCTCTTCCAGGTCCGCGGAGGTTCCCAGCTCCACCGCCCAATAGGGAAGGAGCACCAATACCAGATCAGGGATAAAAACGAGATGGCGCCGGCTCTTATGGGATGTCACAACCCAGGCACGGGTCTTCAAATCAAATCCGATCTTAAAGCGGAACTCCGGTCATTTTTTCAACTAAATCTTCTGCCCTTGTTGTTGTTTTAACTTTGGATAGTAAAACATTTTTTTTTTTTTGTCCCCTGATGCAGCAAATAGAATTCTGCTTTTCTGGGGTTTTTTTTTTTTTTGCCTTCTTCTGGATCAACTGTGGGTATAGGATTGTGTATATGGGATTGTATGATATTTTTTAATTTTATTTATTTATTTTTTATGATTGAACTAGATGGACTTGTGTCTTTTTTTCAACCTGACTAACTATGTAAATATTTTTTTTTTTACCTGCCAGTAAATACCTTATTTATTTATTTATTTCAGGTATTTTATATAGCGCCCTCAATTTTTGCAGCACTTTATATATACAGTAAAACATGCAAAATTATACAAAAAAAGCATAATTCGTTCCAGAAACGTGCTTTTTACAGTGGAACCTCGGTTTGCGAGTAACGCGGTTAACAAGCGTTTCGCAAAACGATCACTGTATTTCTAAAGATCCTAACTCGGTTTGGGAGTGTTGTCTCGCAAAACGAGCAGGATCCAGGCCAAAAGCGGTGCGCGGTACCGCTTTTGGCCTGGGGGGGGGGGTCGCCGGAGCTGAGCAGCGCCGATCGTCGGCGTACGGAAAGGCCCGAGGACAGTTCGGCTGACCTCGACAAACCTCGGAAAGGCCCGTGAATGGAGTCTTTCCGAGGTTTGCCGAGGTCAGCCGAAGTGCGCTCGGGCCTTTTCGCCCGTTTCCGAGGCTCTCTGGCGCCCCCCGCCTCTGGCCGCATTCGGTATTGCATCCCATTGAAGTCAATGCGGAACAAATTATTTTCATTTCCATTGACTTCAATGGGGAAACTCGCTTTGATATGCGAGTACTTTGGATGACGAGCATACTCCTGGAACGGATTATGCTCGTAATCCGAGGTTCCGCTGTAATCCAAAGCGCTTGTACATCAAAGCGAATTTCCCCATAAGAAATAATGGAAACTCAAATGATTTCGTCCCACAACCATTTATTCATAAGTCCTTCAGTTTATAGTCCATATAAAAAGATTATAGTAACACCAATACAGTGATCAGTGTTAGAAAAATATGCACTGTCACCGTACTAATGACACTGGCTGGGAAGGGGTTAACATCAGGAGCGATCAAAGAGTTGAATATGTTCCCTGGGAGCGCTTGCCAACTATGGGGGAGGTGCTTTGACTGGGGGAAGACAGAGATCCGTGTTCCTGCTTAGCAGAAACACAAGTTCTCCATCTTCCCCTCCCACAGAATGGCAATCTGCCTTGTTTACATAGGCAGACCGCCATTCTGCCTCTCTCAGAAGACATAAAAACGAAGCTTTGTAAAACATTAACACACATTGGTAACATTGTTACATCATTTTATATATTTTTTTTTTTACACAGATATTTAAAAACCTCACACATTCGCCTTAAAGGGACCAAAGCCGCCTCAGCGAGGACAGGCACTCGACCTAGCGGACGGCTCTCCATGTGCCGTTATAACCAGCTCGCCTCTCCCATCCTCCGGTGGCGTCCTCTTTTTTTTCTCTCTCGCGTCTCTCCAGCCCCCCCCCTCTCTAACGCCGCGTGAAGCCGCAAACAAAAAAAAAAAAACCTGAGCCAAATTACCCTCCTTATTGAAAGTCATTTTATGAATAAAACAATTATTCAAGTAATTGAAAAAATGTGTTGTTAAATTAAATGCGGTGCTTGCTATTAAAATTTGAGTGCTTTCTGGCGCTGCCGGCGTGAGCCTGTAATTATACCGCTGCTCTCTCTCCCGCATTTATTGGTTTTTAATCTCTTTTCGCGGCGTCTCCCGGATGATATTTTACTGTACGGAATAATATTCCTCTCCCAGGGAAAAGGCTCGGCTGCTTTTACTTTCCCCATCCCGCGCTTATTTGTTTTTTAATCCTGGTTTTATTTTCCAGGCTGCTGTCGCCGTTAACCGCTTTGGAGTCGGACGAGGCCGGGGGTGGGGACGAGAACAGGAGCATCTCTGAGGGTGTGGAGGTGGCCCTTTAAGGGAGTTTTTTCCCTAAAAACATTGTATCAGAAGAGAAAATATCCAAAGAACATTCGATTCTAAAATAAAATACCCCCATAACATTCCATCAGAATAGAAAATACCCCGAGAGCATTCAATCAGAATAGAAAATACCCCAAGAACATTCCATCAGAAGAGAAAATACCCTGAGAGCATTCAATTCTAAAATAAAATACCCCAAGAACATTCCATCAGAAGAAAAAATACCCCGAGAACAGAAAACAAATAGACTCCCAGAGGTTGGCGTGTAAATTGCCAACATCCCTTAGAATTTTGAAAAAGAGAGAACCTCAAAAGGTGGGATTTTAAGGGCAATTATTTAGAAATAATATGAAAAATTAGATAAAATATTACATTTATTAATACTAATTTTTTCAAAATAATTGCCCTTAAAATCCCACCTTGAAGTTCTCTCTTTTTCAATACCCCAAGAACATTCCATCAGAAGAGAAAATTCCCCCGAGAACATTCCATCAGAAGAGAAAATACCCCAAGAACATTCCATCAGAATAGAAAATGCCCCAAGAACATTCCATCAGAAGAGAAAATACCCCCAGAACATTCCATCAGAAGAGAAAATACCCCGAGAACATTCCATCAGAAGAGAAAATACCCCAAGAACATTCCATCAGAATAGAAAATGCCCCAAGAACATTCCATCAGAAGAGAAAATACCCCCAGAACATTCCATCAGAAGAGAAAATTCCCCCGAGAACATTCCATCAGAAGAGAAAATACCCCAAGAACATTCCATCAGAATAGAAAATGCCCCAAGAACATTCCATCAGAAGAGAAAATACCCCCAGAACATTCCATCAGAAGAGAAAATACCCCGAGAACATTCCATCAGAAGAGAAAATACCCCGAGAACATTCCATCAGAAGAGAAAATACCCCTAGAACATTCCATCAGAATAGAAAATACCCCCAGAACATTCCATCAGAAGAGAAAATACCCCTAGAACATTCCATCAGAAGAGAAAATACCCCCAGAACATTCCATCAGAAGAGAAAATACCCCCAGAACATTCCATCAGAATAGAAAATACCCCAAGAACATTCCATCAGAATAGAAAATACCCCGAGAACATTCCATCAGAATAGAAAATACCCCAAGAACATTCCATCAGAAGAGAAATACCCCGAGAACATTCCATCAGAATAGAAAATACCCCGAGAACATTCCATCAGAAGAGAAAATACCCAGAGAACATTCCATCAGAAGAGAAAATACCCCGAGAACATTCCATCAGAAGAGAAAATACCCCGAAAACATTCCATCAGAAGAGAAAATACCCCGAGAACATTCCATCAGAAGAGAAAATACCCCGAGAACATTCCATCAGAAGAGAAAATACCCCGAGAACATTCCATCAGAAGAGAAAATACCCTGAGAGCATTCAATTCTAAAATAAAATACACCAAGAACATTCGATTTTAAAATAAAACACCCCAAGAACATTCCATCAGAATAGAAAATACCCCGAGAACAGAAAACAAATAGACTCCCAGAGGTTGGCGTGTAAATTGCCAACATCCCTTAGAATTTTGAAAAACAGAGAACCTCAAAAGGTGGGATTTTAAGGGCAATTATTTTGAAATAATATGAAAAATTAGATAAAATATTAAATTTATTAATACTAATTTTTTCAAAATAATTGCCCTTAAAATCCCACCTTGAAGTTCTCTCTTTTTCAATACCCCAAGAACATTCCATCAGAAGAGAAAATTCCCCCGAGAACATTCCATCAGAATAGAAAATACCCCGAGAACATTCCATCAGAATAGAAAATTCCCCCGAGAACAATCCATCAGAAGAGAAAATACCCCCAGAACATTCCATCAGAATAGAAAATACCCTCAGAACATTCCATCAGAATAGAAAATACCCCCAGAACATTCCATCAGAAGAGAAAATACCCCGAGAACATTCCATCAGAAGAGAGAATACCCCAAGAACATTCCATCAGAAGAAAAAATACCCCGAGAACATTCCATCAGAAGACAAAATACCCCAAGACCATTCAATTCTAAAATAAAATACCCCAAGAACATTCCATCAGAAAAGAAAATACCCCGAGAACATTCCATCAGAAGAGAAAATACCCCGAGAACATTCCATCAGAAGAGAAAATACCCCGAGAACATTCCATCAGAATAGAAAATACCCTGAGAACATTCCATCAGAATAGAAAATACCCTGAGAACATTCCATCAGAAGAGAAAATACCCTGAGAACATTCCATCAGAAGAGAAAATACCCTGAGAACATTCCATCAGAAGAGAAAATACCCCGAGAACATTCCATCAGAAGAGAAAATACCCCCAGAACATTCCATCAGAAGAGAAAATACCCCGAGAACATTCCATCAGAAGAGAAAATACCCCCAGAACATTCCATCAGAATAGAAAATACCCCGAGAACATTCCATCAGAAGAGAAATACCCCGAGAACATTCCATCAGAAGAGAAAATACCCCCAGAACATTCCATCAGAAGAGAAAATACCCCGAGAACATTCCATCAGAATAGAAAATACCCCGAGAACATTCCATCAGAAAAGAAAATACCCCAAGAACATTCTATCAGAATAGAAAATACCCCGAGAACATTCCATCAGAAGAGAGAATACCCCAAGACCATTCAATTCTAAAATAAAATACCCCAAGAACATTCCATCAGAAGAGAAAATCCCCCGAGAACATTCCATCAGAAGAGAAAATACCCCGAGAACATTCCATCAGAAGAGAAAATACACGAGATCATTCAATTCTAAAAGAAATACTCTAATAAATTAATACTCAAACCTAAGTGGATCTACCTTAAGAAGATTCGATCAGAAGGGAAAGTACACTAAGAGCAGTCAATCCTAAGAGAAACTATCCTTAGAACATTCCATCCGAAGAAATAAAAACCCCTAAGAACGTTAACCTCTTGGCGCTGAGCGGACGCAAATTTGTGGCCTCTCTGTGGCCGGGCCTTGGAGCACATTTGCGTACAATAGTGCCAATAAAGCTGTGCTGAGAGCGTGCGCCCTGCACACTCCCGGCAGGGCCGTCTTTAATATTGATTGGACCCTGGGCAAACATTTTCTTGGCCCCTCCCAAATTCACTCGTCAACTATTTTCAGGCAGTGTAGGCTTAAGGGGCAGCTGCTTTGGGCAACAATGACTGGGCCCGGGGCAGCTGCCCGTTTCCCCTGCCTTAAAGACAGCCCTGGCTCCCGGCACAGCTACCGGCGGATAATGGAAAGCTCCCATTCGTTGCTTGCAATTGGGTGCTTTCCGATCATGTGACTGCCATGACAGCCAGTCGCATCGGTCGCATGTGCATAAGCCCCGCCCCACCTCCCAGCAGTCTAAACCCCTTAAAGGGCCGGCAGGCGCTGGCATGAAGGGGTTAAAACCTAAAATAAATTACCCTTAAGAAAATTCGATCAGAAGAGAAAAAGGCTCTAATGACATTCAAACCTAAATAGAAGTAGCCTAAGAACATTCGATCAGAGGAGAAAGTACCCCCCAAGAGCAGTCAGTCCTAAGAGAAATTATCCTTAGAACATTCCATCCAAAGAAATAATATCCTAATAACATTCAAACCCAAAAGAAATGACCCTAAGAACATTCGATCAGAGAACATACCCTAAAAATAGACAAAAAAATAGAATAGAATAAAAAGACTAAATACTCTAAGAACATTCGATCAGGAAAAAAAATACCCAAAGACCGTGTAAGCTTAAAAGTATTTACCCTAAGAACATTCGATCAGAAAAAAAAAAATATCCTGAGAACCTTCAACCCTTTGAGAATATTCCCTAAGAACATTCGATCGGAAGAAAAAAAGCATGTAGGAACATTAAAACCTAAAAGCAATTACTCTAGAAACATCCACTCAGAGGAGAAAATACTCTAAGAACATTCGATCAGAAAAACAAAAACCCCAATGACAATAAAAATCTAAAAGAAATTACCCCAAGAACATTCGACCAGAAGAAATAAAAGAAAAGTGACCTTAAGAACATTCGATTAGAAGAGAAAATACCCTAAAAGCTATTTAAAGATAAAATACTCCCGGAATATTAAATCAGAAGAATAAAAAAATATTCTAATAACATTCAAATCTAAAAGAAATGAACTTAAGAACATTCAATTAGAAGAGAAAAGTCAATACTAAAATTATCCTAAAAAGTTCCATCAGAGGAGAACATTCGATCAGAAGAAAAAGATACCCGAAGAACTTGCAAAGTAACCTAAAAATTACCCTAAGAACATTCGATCCTAAGAGAAATTACCCTAAAGGACATTCTATCAGAGGAGAAAATACCCTAAAAGCATTCCATCCAAAGACAAAATACTCCAGGAACATTCGAAAAAATACCTAAAGAGCAATCAAAATAAATTACTATAACAACATTGGATCAGAAAAGAAAATATTGTGAGAACATTCAAACCTAAGGGAAAAGTCCATAAGAACATTCGATCAGAATAGACTAGTCCCTTAGGACATTTTCTCTTTTAATCGAATGTTCTAAGGACAGTCAATCCTAAGAGAAATTACCCTAAGGACATTTGATCAGAGGAGAAAAAAGCATGCCCAAAATACTCTAGGAACATTCGACTAAAAGGCAAAATACCCCAAGAACAATCAAGCTAAAATAAATTACTCTAAGAACATTCGATCAGAAGAGAAAAGTCCCTAATGGTTTTTTTTTTGCTAGAACCCCCAAACATTATACATTTTTTTTTCTAACACCCTAGAGAATAAAATGGCGGTCGTTGCAATACTTTCTGTCACATCGTATTTGCGCAGCGGTCTTACAAGCGCACTTTTTTTGGAAAAAAATACACTTTTTTGAATTAAAAAATAAGACAACAGTAGAGTTAGCCCAATTTTTTTTTTATATTGTGAAAGATAATGTTACCCCGAGTAAATTGATACCCAACACATCAGGCTTCAAAATTGCGCCCGCCTTGTGGAATGGCGACAAACTTTTACCCTTAAAAATCTCCATAGGCGACGTTTAAAAAAATTCTACTGGTTGCATGTTTTGAGTTACGGAGGAGGTCTAGGGCTAGAATTATTGCTCTCGCTCTACCGGTCGCGGCGATACCTCACATGTGTGGCTTGAACACCGTTCTCATATGTGGGCGCTACTCACGTATGCGTTTGGTTCTGCACGCGAGCTCGGCGGGACAGGGCGCATTCGAAAAAATTTTTTTTGGTTTTTTAATTTTTTTTACCATTGTTTTTTTATTTTTACACTGTTCTTTAAAAAAAAAAATGTGGCACTTTTATTCCTATTACAAGGAATGTAAACATCCCTTCTAATAGAAAAAAAGCATGACAGGTCCTCTTAAATATGAGATCCGGGGTCAAAAAGACCTCACATCTCATATTTACACTAAAATGCAGTAAAAAAAAAAAAAAAAATTGTCATAAAAAAAAAAAATGACCCTTTAAGAGCTATGGGCGGAGCTGACGTTTTGACGTCGCTTCCGCCCTGCAATGATATGGAGACGGGTGGGGGGCCATCTTCCCCCTCGCTCGTCTCCATGCCCAGCGACGGCTCCGGTAAGCGGCGGAGGGCACCGGCGCACGCGGCCGGAGGGAGGGGGCCCTCTCCCACCGCTGATAAAAGTGATCTTGCGGCGAATCCGCCGCAGAGACCACTTTTATCTTGAAGCCGACCGCCTGCTGAAGAAGAGTATACCGGGGGGGTTATGGCAGCTAGGTGCTGCCATAACGATACTCCTCTTCAAAGTACCGACCTATAACGACGGCGGGCGGTCCGGAAGTGGTTAAAAACATTCCACCCAAAGACAAAATACTCAAAGTACGTTCGATCAGAAATTTAGGATCGTTTGATTTTGCCCCCCGCCCACACACCAGTCGCAGCCGTTATCCGTCCCTAAGTCAGCGCTGGTGAATCCACACAGAACGAACGTTTGCGCGGTTTTGCTGAACTAATAGCTTGGTGACTTTTCTGATAACTAAGACCCCATTCACACCTGCGATCTCATTCCAAATTGCACTAAAATAAATAAATGCGCCTTTGGGATCCATTCGCTCTAAAACGTAGTGCGATTTTGCTGCGATTGTCACGTGGAAATTGCGGTGAAATGCCTGTGAGAAAATCTTTTTTTTTTAAAAATCGCTAGAGGCTCGTCGCCGCAAAAAGGTGGAGGAGCTTCTTTTGCGCAGAAACACGTATAAATCCCCCCCCAAAAAAAATAAAAATCGCATGCGTTTCCGCTATGCAAAAAGTGAATAGGGCCTTACAGATTTTTTTTTTGTCAGATACAAAGTTGCATTTTTACTGAGGATATAAAATTGTTTCATTGGGCGGCAAACGCTCAGCGGAGTTCCTCCTCAGCCCGCGTCGTTCGTTTTCCATCTGTGTTTTTTTCCACCTTCGCTGCAGCCGGTAGCCCGAGGATCAGATATCGTCTCCGAGCGCCGCGCAGTCATTATCCGGGAAAATTGAGATCATTAGGAGCACATTATAAGATTTCCGAATCTTAATAATTTCATTTACTTATGTAATTTGTTTATTTATCGCGCCTAATTATCCGCGGGATTGCTCCGGCTCCTATTTTGGGATCTTTTCAATCCGTCCTCCCCTCCCCCGCACACTCCGGTGGGGGGGGGGAATAGACGCGGATTATACATATTGCGAGTGTTTAAAGGACAATTCCAATAATCGCTCACTTACAGCCCATTATGATAAAAATTTAAAAAACGGCGCTGCGCCGCCTGCACGCCTCCAACTGCCGGGTACGCGCGCTTTAAAATTTTCGCTCCCGTGCCTGGCCGGTTCCGTATATCCGGGGTGATTTTGATCCTGAAAAAGAAAAATGCGTAGTTCCCATGAAGGAGTAATTGGCCATTAATCGAAAGAATCACTGATATCGCCTTTTTTTTTTTTTTTTATTCCCTTGAATCTTTGCGCAGAGATCTGTCACTTTAACAGCAAGCAATGGGAAATGTTACCGTTGTCATGGTGGTCAATGGTACCGGGTAATTTGAAGGTTTCAATGAGAGAAAAGGGGCCTCAAAGCAGGTAGTATCTGCTCTTTTTTAAGCTAGCCCATGTTGCTCTGGGAATCTTTTTTCCCCCCTCCAAACATAAAAAGAAACTTGCAGCTCTGCATACAGCTCCTGAGTCATTTTGATGACCTATCCCAAAAAAAAAATCACACATTTGGTTTTAAACTTACCTTTCCCCTCCCCCACTTACTAGTGTAGTGAGGCACTGGGGATGCAGCCAGGGCCCCAGAGAGGCACCCTGGGAAGGCTACTTTTTTTTGGAGGTTTCCGATTGGGTGGGGGCGGGGGACAGAGGTAGAGACTGGAACCAGTGCAGGAAAGAGATTGGTATCTAACACTAACATCACTACTTTTATTAATAAAATACATTGTATTAATGTAGTGAGGTTATTAGAAATGGGGGGGGGGGGGGGGGGGGGGGCTTATACTGTTTTCTGCCATCTACACTCATCCGCCAGTTCTGTACACCTGTGTATATTTGCAGTCTATATATATTTATTATATACACTATATTTATATTTTTTATTTATTTTTATTTTACATTTACATTTTATTATATATTTTTATTTTACATTTACATTTTGTTATTTATTTTTATTTTACATTTACATTTTATTATATATTTTTATTTTACAATTTTCATTTTGTTATTTGTTTTTATTTTACATTTACAATTTAATATATATTTTTATTTTACATTTACATTTTGTTATTTGTTTTTATTTTACATTTACTTTTTTTATTTATTTTTATTTTACATTTATATTTTGTATTTATTTTTATTTTACATTTACATTTTTTAATTTATTTTTATTTTACATTTACATTTTATTATATATTTTTATTTTACTTTTACATTTTGTTATTTGTTTTTATTTTACATTTACATTTTTTTATTTTTTTTTTAGTAAAGAAAGCCGCAGAGAACATTTGTATTATCAATATTTTATGGCAAGGATTAAAAATAAGTGAAAACAAAAAACAAACAAACAATTTTTATGTTGTCTATTTATCTTTTCTTTTTTTTTTTTTTTTTACCCAAGTCACACATTTATAGTAAAGATTACATTGGAAATGTAAGAATGTCGAGTGAAATTTTGGTTGAATCTTAGGTGAAGGTTGGAAGCTTTTTGGGTGAAATTGGTGTTAAACTTGGGCAAAAGTTGGGTAAATCGTGGGTTCTGGTTGGGTGACTCTTGGGTGAAAGTTGGGTAAATCTTAGGTAAAGGTTGGTAGAATCTTGAGTGAATTGTGGATTGGGTGAGTCTTGGGTGAAAGTTGTGTGCTTTTCTGTTTTTTAATTTGGGTGAATCATAAGTGAAATTTGGGTGACTCTTGGGTGGAAGTTGAGTGAATTTTGGATGACAATGGTGTGAATCTTGGGTGAAAGTCAGGTGAATATTGGGTAAAAGTCAAGTGAATTTTGGGTAACAATTGTGTGTTTTATTATTTGGGTGACTCTTGGGTGAAAGTTGTGTGCATTTTGGATGCAAATTGTGTGAATCTTGGATGAAGGTTGCGTGAAAGTTATTTTTATTTAAAATTTTTGTAAGTTGAGTGAATTGTGGGTGAAGGTTGGGTGATTCTTGGATGCAAGTTGGGTACGTTTTGGATGACAATTGTGTGAATCTTGAGTGAATTGTGGATGAAGGTTTTGTACATTTTGGATGAAAATCACGTGAATCATAGAAAGAAGTTGTGTGCTTTTTTGTTGTTGAATTTGAGTGAATCATAGATGAAAGTTGAATGAATCATGGGTGAAAGTTGGGTGACTCTTGGGTGAAAGTTGGGTGGATTTTGGATGACAATTGTGTGAATCTTGCATGGAAGTTGGTTCAATTTTGTGTAAGAGTTGTGTGCTGCTTTTCTTTGTTTATTGAATTTGATTTGGGTCGATTTTGGATGACAATTGGGTGAATTGTGAGTGAAAGTTAGGTGACTCTTGGATGCAAATTGGGTATTTTGGATGACAATTGTGGGAATCCTGGGTGAATTGTGGGTGAAGGTTGGGTGGATTTTCGATGACAATGGTGTGAATCTTGTGTGAAATTCAGGTGAATCTTGGGTAACAATTGTGTGTGTTTTATGATTTGGGTGACTCTTGGGTGAAAGTTGTGTGCATTTTGGATGCAAATTGTGTGAATCTTACATGAAAGTTGCATGAAAGGTGTATTTATTTTAAATTTTGGTAATTCATAGGTGAAAGTTGGGTAAATTGTGGGTAAAGGTTGGGTGGATTTTGGGTGACAATTGTGTGAAGGTTGGGTGACTCTTGGGTAAATGTTGTGTACATTTTGAATGAAAATTGTGTGAATCTTGGATGGAAGTTGGTTCAATCTTGTGTGAAAGTTGCGTGCTCGCTTTTTGTTTGTTGAATTCAGGTGAATCAAAGGTGAAGGTCGGATGAACGTTGGGTGGATTTTGGATGACATTTGGGTAAATCATGAGTGAAAGTTGGGTGACTCTTGGGTGAAGGTTGGGTCATTTTGGATGACAATTGGGTGACTCTTGGGTGAAAGTTGTGTGCATTTTGGATGAAAATTGTGTGAATCTTGGATGGAAGTTGGTTGATTCTTGTGTGAAAAGTATCGAGTTAGGGTGAATCATAGGTAAAGGTTGGGTTACTCTTGGATGCAAGTTGGGTACATTTTGGATGACAATTGTGTGAATCTTGTGTGTGGTAAATCATGAGTGAAAGTTGGGTGACTCTTGGGTGAAGGTTGGGTCATTTTGGATGACAATTGGGTGACTCTTGGGTGAAAGTTGTGTGCATTTTGGATGAAAATTGTGTGAATCTTGGATGGAAGTTGGTTGAATCTTGTGTGAAAAGTTGTGTGAATCTTGGATGGAAGTTGGTTGAATCTTGTGTGAAAAGTATCGAGTTAGGGTGAATCATAGGTAAAGGTTGGGAGACTCTTGGATGCAAGTTGGGTACATTTTGGATGACAATTGTGTGAATCTTGTGTGTGGTAAATCATGAGTGAAAGTTGGGTAACTCTAGGGTGAAGGTTGGGTCATTTTGGATGACAATTGGGTGACTCTTGGGTGAAAGTTGTGTGCATTTTGGATGAAAATTGTGTGAATCTTGGATGGAAGTTGGTTGAATCTTGTGTGAAAAGTATCGAGTTAGGGTGAATCATAGGTAAAGGTTGGGTGACTCTTGGATGCAAGTTGGGTACATTTTGGATGACAATTGTGTGAATCTTGGGTGAAAGTTGTGTGCATTTTGGATTAAAATTGTGCCAACTTCCATCCAAGATTTCTATAAATCTTGGATGGAAGTTGGGTGAATCTTGGGTGAATGTTGAGTGCTCTTTTTTTGTTTGTTGAATTTGGGTGAATCATAGGTAAAGGTTGGATGAATTGTGGGTGAACGTTGGGTGGATTTTGGATGACAATTGGGTAAAAGTTGTGTAAATCTTGGGTGAAAGTTGGGTACATTTTGGATGTCAATTGTGTGAATCTCGGGTGAATTGTGGGTGAAGGTTGGGCGACTCTTGGGTGAAAGTTGGGTGAAAACATTGATAAATAGACCCTTTATTTTAAAGCAAGCTCTCTGAGAACCATCTTTCCAGTAAAGTCTGCCATGTGTATAATGAGAATTGCATTGTGTGCACAGCTGGTCTGTGGCTGTGGTGGGCGTGGCTATGTGGCCCCTGTGGTCCTGAAGGGTGACGGATGATTGGAAGGTCCTTCAGTAACGTTCGCTCTTCTCTGGAAGGTTCTTCAGATCTCAGTCCTCCATGAGTCACCCCGGTACTCCGTCTTTCCAGGTCATGGATTGCGATCTGCCGGTGTATATTGTATGCATCACGACTAACGTGAAATCCCCAGACAGACGCTGTGCAGGTCGGGGATGTAGTATGTTATGTATTCCCACTGGCAGAGGGGGAGGGGGAGGGGGGGGCGTTCTACTTCCACCTTCATCCCCCGGAGATTATGAACACAATTCACATTTTAAGCAAAATTAGAATTTCCACCTAAACGCACTTAAAGCTGAACTCCGGGCAAACAGCCAACAACTGATAAAATACAGAGAAGAGGTTTGTATTTCTGTCCATCCTGTCCTGAGATTTACACAGCTCTGCCGTACAGAGCAACCCTGTCTGGCAGGGCTGGAGACCTGACTCTTCACTGCTGTTGTTTAGTAATACATCCAGGTCTTGTCCCTCCCCCAGCCTGTGATTGGACAGTGAGGGAAAAAAATGGCAGACCGATGAGCTTATTTCTGGGGTCGCTCAGCACTTTCCTCCTATCAGCATGCTCATCATCGGCACATCGGTCCCCAGCCTGTGACTGGACAGTGGAAAGAAAAGCTGCACTGTGATGAGCTCTTCTCTCTGTCACTCTGCTCTGTCCTCCTATCAGCATGCTGCGTGCACTGCAGCACAACCAATTGCCATTCAGCATCATTAAGCTTACTTCCTCTGAGCCCAGGTATTTCTGGAACCACCACAGTCTGTGACTGGACAGTGAAAGGAGATGTAGAACAGTGATTAGCTCACCTCTCCACCACTCTGCTCTCTTCTCCTATGGGCATGCTCTGTGTCAGGCTGTGTGCAAGCAGCACACTTGGTTGGCCAGCCTGCGCCAACTTCCTCTGAGCCCAGGTCATCAATTGGTGCTGCCAATCTGTGCGGCTTATCAGTGCCCATCAGTTCTGCCTATCAGTGCCAATCAGTGTGGCTTATCAGTGCCCATCAGTTCTGCCTATCAGTGCCCATCAGTGCCCATCAGTGCCCATCAGTTCTGCTTATCAGTGCCCATCAGTTCTGCCTATCAGTGCCCATCAGTGCGGCTTATCAGTGCCCATCAGTGCGGCTTATCAGTGCCCATCAGTTCTGCCTATCAGTGCCCATCAGTGCGGCTTATCAGTGCCCATCAGTTCTGCCTATCCGTGCCAATCAATGCCCATCAGTGTGGCTTATCAGTGCCCATCAGTTCTGCCTATCAGTGCCAATCAGTGCCCATCAGTGTGGCTTATCAGTGCCCATCAGTTCTGCCTATCACTGCCAATCAGTGCCCATCAGTGCGGCTTATCAGTGCCCATCAGTTCTGCATATCAGTGCCCATCAGTGTGGCTTATCAGTGCCCATCAGTTCTGCGTATCAGTGCCAATCAGTGTGGCTTATCAGTGCCCATCATTTCTGCCTATCAGTCCCATCAGTGTGGCTTATCAGTGCCCATCAGTTCTGCCTATCAGTGCCCATCAGTGCGGCTTATCAGTGCCCATCAGTTCTGCTTATCAGTGCCCATCAGTGCGGCTTATCAGTGCCCATCAGTTCTGCCTGTCAGTGCCAATCAGTGCCTATCAGTGCGGCTTTTCAGTGCCCATCAGTTCTGCCTATCAGTGCCAATCAGTGCCCATCATTTCTGCCTACCAGTGTCCATCAGTGTGGCTTATCAGTGCCCATCAGTTCTGCCTATCAGTGCCCATCAGTGTGGCTTATCAGTGCCCATCAGTTCTGCCTATCAGTGCCAATCAGTGCCCATCAGTGTGGCTTATCAGTGCCCATCATTTCTGCCTATCAGTGCCCATCAGTGCGGCTTATCAGTGCCCATCAGTTCTGCCTATCAGTGCCCATCAGTGTGGCTTATCAGTGCCCATCAGTTCTGCCTATCAGTGCCAATCAGTGCCCATCAGTGTGGCTTATCAGTGCCCATCAGTTCTGCCTATCACTGCCAATCAGTGCCTATCAGTGCGGCTTATCAGTGCCCATCAGTTCTGCATATCAGTGCCCATCAGTGTGGCTTATCAGTGCCCATCAGTTCTGCCTACCAGTGCCCATCAGTGCGGCTTATCAGTGCCCATCAGTTCTGCCTATCAGTCCCAATCAGTGCCCATCAGTGTGGCTTATCAGTGCCCATCAGTGCGGCTTATCATTGCCCATCAGTTCTGCCTATCACTGCCAATCAGTGCCCATCAGTGCGGCTTATCAGTGCCCATCAGTTCTGCCTATCAGTGCCAATAAGTGCGGCTTATCAGTGCGGCTTATCAGTGCCCATCAGTTCTGCCTATCAGTCCCAATCAGTGCCCATCAGTGTGGCTTATCAGTGCGGCTTATCAGTGCCCATTAGTTCTGCCTATCAGTGCCCATCAGTGCTTCGTAAACAACCGATTACAGACCGGGCCAGTTGTGTGCCGCAGCAGGCGTGTGGGGCGGGTGCCGTTCTGGGAGGGCATCAGCAATCACAACACTCGTCGCTCAGAAAGGAACATGAGCTTCCTTTGGGGCGACAGCACAGCGCATTGCGATTTGCTGCAATTGCGGCAAAATCGCGGCGCGATTGGGGTGCCATTAGAAGCAATGGCATCGCAAACACATTCTTGTTATTTTTAGCGATTTGGAAACCAATTAGCTGTGAATGGAGCATGGATGATTCGATCAGCTGCTGGAAGTGCGGACAATAATTGAAGGTGTAGTATCACTTTAAGAGTTCCTCTGCGGTGCATTTTTGCTCACGTGTCAAAGTGCGTTGCGTTGGGGCAGCATATTTATTACTAATGGGCTGCCAATGCACTGCAGTGGATTTAAAAAATGCACAACGTAACAACGCAGCACATGCATGAGCGCAGCGGGTTGGTTGGGCTCCATCGGAGGGCCGTTCACATTGAACGATGCCGCAGTGCATGGCGCACAGGAGTAGTGTGTGTGTGTTACAATACGCCGTGCCAGCGCTCATTGCCACAACGCACACGTGTGAATGGGGCCCTGTATAGCCGGTTTTTTCACTTTTCTGGAACAATCTGCGTTGTTTTCTCGCTGTGACAGACCGCGGGCTCCCAATAGTTGGCGGTATTTTTAGTCGGCCTCCTCTGGGATCGGCGGGGCTGCTTCTCGCTTCTGCTGACGTCTCAGCCTTTACCTGCTGGGAGCTGACACAGGACTCGCCGGCAAAAAAAAAAAAGAGTCTAAAGCTGCTAGCTGGCTCAAAAAAAAAAAGCAATCTGAGTGAAAGAAACACAAAATTAATGTTAAAGAAAAACCGCTTCCTCGGCGTGATCCGGCGTTCTACGAGTTCAACAAGAAAAAAATCCCTCCGAGGACCGGCGCTCGCAGCTACAGCCTGTTCAGAGAGATTCTCCTTTGTTCCTGCCGGGGGCCTCACACGCTGTGCACAACGATCGCTGTTCCCCGCAATAAAAAGAGAGCGCGCTTCTGAAGAAGTCCGATGAAACGCGTCGGTGATGCGGCATGCATGCTCTGTATGATTTTAACTTTTATACATACAGTGGGGAAAATACTTATTTGATCCCCTGCAGATTGTGTAAGTTTGCCCACTTACAAAGAAATGAAGGGTCTATCGTTTTTATCATAGGTGTATGTTATATGATAGAGACAGAATATCAACCAAAAATCCAGAAAAAACACGATACAAATGTTATAAATGGAGTTGCAGTTCAGTGAGTAAAATAAGTATTTGATCCCCAACCAACCAACAATAATTCTGGCTCCCACAGACTGGCTACAGTAGGTGCTCATGTGGTACACAGATTAGTCCTGTCAATGTAAGAAGGTTCTCCTAACGACAACTCGTTATGTGTATAAAAGTCACCTGTCCACAGAATCTCTTTCTTCCATTCAAACCTCACCATCATGGGCAAGACCAAAGAGCTGTCAGAGAATGTCAGGGACAAGATTGTAGACCTGCACAAGGCTGGAATGGGCTCCAAGACCATCAGCAAGAAGTTTGGTGAGAAGGAGACAACTGTTGGAGCGATTGTTCATAAATGGAAGAAATATACAATAACCATCAATCGCCCTCGGTCTGGAGCTCCATGCAAGGTTTCTCCTCATGGGGTGAGGATGATCATGAGAAAAGTGAGGGATCAGCCCAGAACTACACGGGGGGAGCTTGTGAATGATCTCAAGACAGTTGGGACCACAGTCACCAAACAAACCATTGGTAACACAATACGCCGCCATGGATTGAAATCCTGCAGCGCCTGCCAGGTCCTCCTCCTCAAGAAGACACATGTACAGGACCGTCTGAAGTTTACCAATGAACATCTAAATGATTCAGAGAAAGTGCTGTGGTCAGATGAGACCGAAATTGAGCTCTTTGGCATTAACTTGACTCGCCGTGTTTGGAGGAAGAAAAATGCTGACTATGACCCTAAGAACACCATCCCAACAGTAAAGCACGGAGGTGGAAACATGATGTTTTGGGGCTGTTTCTCTGCTAAAGGTACAGGCCGACTTTGCCGCATTGAGGGGCCATGTATTGTAAAATCTTGGATGAGAACCTTCTTCCCTCAACCAGAACGCTGAAGATGGGTCATGGATGGGTCTTCCAGCATGAAAATGACCCAAAACATACCACCAAGGCAACAAAAGGAGTGACTCAAGAAGAAGCTCATTAAGGTCACGGAGTGGCCTAGCCAGTCTCCAGACCTTAATCCTATTGAAAATGTATGGAGGGAGCTGAAACTTCGCATGGCCAAGAGACAGCCAAGAAACCTTAAGGATTTAGAGAAGATCTGTAAAGAAGAGTGGACCAAAATCCCTTCTGAGATGTGTGCAAACCTGGTCACCAACTACAAGAAAAGTCTGACCCCTGTGCTTGCCAACAAGGGTTTCTCCACCAACTACTAAGTCACGTTTTGTTTGGGGATCAAATACTTATTTTACTCACTGAGCTGCAACTCCATTTATAACATTTGTATCGTGTCATTTTTCTGGATTTTTGATTGATATTCTGTCTCTATCATATAAAATACACCTATGATATGATATTATAGAGCCTTCATTTCTTTGTAAGTGGGCAAACTTACAAAATCTGCAGGGGATCAAATCATTATTTTCCCCACTGTAGCCCTTTTTTACCCACCTTCCGCCCACACTATAGCGGAGCAGGGTAAAAACGCAGCAAAAATGCATAATTGCGAAAGGGCCCTTAGGCCTTGTTCACACACGGAAGTATTTAACCCCCTCCCGCCTAGCCTATGACGTCCTCGAAGGACATCCTCCCAGGATCGGGCTGCGCTCCGGTGCCATCTGTCACCCACGGTGTCCACTGGGCACAGCCAATAACTGATCAGTGTACCAGCCTGCTGCTGGCACCATGTGATCACTGTTGCCAATCACAGCAGATCACATGACCATTGTTAACAATGGCTTCCTTTTATGTCATCCATTGTGAACAACTGTGTTGCTAGCTGTGATTGGTCAATGTGATCGCATGGTACAGACAGGGCCAATCACAGCCCATCTGTGCAACGTGAATAGTGGTGGCCAATCACAGCTAATCGCAACAAAACACACTGAATGAATCAATTTCATTCAGTAGAAATGGTTGCTTATAACAGTGAAATTTACTGCTATAAGCAATCATAATGTGTAAAAAAAATAAATAAAATAAAACCCTAATTACTTACCCAAAGTAGTACAATGTTACTATGGTAACATTAAATTGCTCTGGTCACGGTGTGTTAAAAAAAAAAAGTGTAAAAAAAAGAAAAAGAAAAAAAAATGTAATAAAAAGATATATATATATATATCCCATAGTTTGTGGTTTCTATAACTTTCCTACAGGCTAAATAATATACAATGATTTGGATTATTGTCACCAAAAGAAATATATATATTTCCAAAGAAATATATTTTGGGCTAAATTTATGAAGAAAGATTAATTATTTGCAAAATTTTATAACAGCAACGAAGAAAAACATGTTTTTTTTTTTATAATCTTCTGACTTTTTTATTTATTTAGCAAAAAATAAAAACCCCCAGTGGTGATGAAATACCACCAAAATAAAGCTCTATTTGTGTGAAAAAAAAAAAATGATAAAAATGTAGTTTGGGTACAGTGTTGCATGACCGCGCAATTGTCATTCAAAGTGCGACAGCGCTGAAAGCTGATCATCGGCCTGGGCAGCAAGGAAGGGGGTGAAAGTGCCCGGTAGTGAAGGTGGGCGTATGCTTGTGTGGCGGGTGAAGGAGGGGGGTGGGGGGGGTGTACAGGTGACCCATGCCTCTGCCTGCAGGCAGTCCCATTCATGTCTATGGGGACGCAGCCACTGCTCCCAATCCTTGTGGGAGTGTGTGTGTCCCCCCCCCCCCCCTTAATGCAGATAGACGAGTTTGGGGACACAGAAATGCGATGGCAGAAAAAAAGACTGAGTAGTCCATCGAGTCTGCCCATTTAAGTTTTTTGTTTTAGTTTTTTGTTTTTTTGTTTTGTTTTTTCATTAAACTTGTTGTCTGACTATAGATTTTACGTTTATCCCAAGCATGTTTGAAGCCATTTACTGTTGACTGTCTCACTACCTCCGATGGTCGTTTACCGCAAGGTTTGGGAGCACCAATGGTGTCCATGCAGCTGCTGCACACCATACACATTACACCTCCCAACATTTTGACGATGAGAATGAGGAACACCTACTAGCAAACGTATGTAGGCATAGGACACGCCCCCTGCCCCCCCCCCCCCTTAAAGGAGAATTAACCACAAAAAAAAAAGGTTAATTAAATCCACAAGGGCTTTTTTATTTTTTTTTACCACTACTATTCCTTTATATTGGCTTATAAAGTTTACAAATGCAGCAATTTAGATCTTGGATGAAAGGTTTAGCACTGGGAAACACTTTTTGGAAGATAAAAAGTGCATTTTATATACAACTATATGCACACCTCTAGAGCTGGGCGATTTTCTCTAAAAAAAAAAAAAAAAAAAAATCTGCGACTTAAAAAAAAAAAAAAAAAACTCAATTCATGATTCGAATCGAGTTTTTTTTCCTTTTTTTTTGATGGACACCGCGCCGGTCCTGAGGAGCTGCGGGCAGGAGTTTTTAGGCGAGGCAGCGGCTTCGGCCTAGACCGCGGCGTCCGGCCTTGCGGACTAGGCCGAAGCTGCGACCTCCAAAAATTCGATTTGCTGAAAATTTTAATCGATTTGACCTCTCAACTCGATTCAAGATTCAAATAGATTTTTTTCCCCAGCCCTACACACCTCCAAACTTTTTGAGATGGGAATGAGGGACACCTACCAGCAAAAGTATGCAGGCATAGGACACGCCCCCCTGCCACACCCCCTTGAAGGAGAATTGTACAAAAAAACAAGGATTGGTTAAACACACAAATGCTTTTTTTTTTTTTTTTTTAACACTTCTATTCCTTTTTTTTTAACCACTACCGTTCCTTTATATTGGCTTTTTGAATTTACAAATGCAGCAATTTAGAAATCAGATGAAAGGTTTAGCGCTGGGAAACAGTTTTTGATAGATAAAAAGTGCATTTTATATACAACTATATAGATCAAAATGAGGGATAAATGAGAAGGAAAAAGGGACAGAGGGACATGGGGGGTTATTTACGAAAGGCAAATCCACTTTGCACTACAAGTGCAAAGTGTGCTTGAAATTGCACCTGGAGGTGCAGTCGCTGTAAATCTGAGGGGTAGATCTGAAATGAGGGGAAGCTCTGCTGATTTTATCATCCAATCATGTGCAAGCTAAAATGCTGTTTTTTTATTTTCCTTGCATGTCCCCCTCGGATCCACAGCGACCGCACTTCCAAGTGCACTTTCGGTGCAATTTCAAGTGCACTTTGCACTTGTAGTTTGCACTTGTAGTGCAAAGTGGATTTGCCTTTAGTAAATAACCCCCCCCCATTGTTCCAAATCAGGGACAGTCCCTCGAAATCAGATGATGCAGATCAGGCGGCGCTCAGAGACGCAGCGGCTGGTGTGGCTACTCCAATGAGTGTGTGATGTAATTTCATTGTGATTTGTTTCTACAATGACAATAAATCTTATCTAAATCTAAGTTGGGAGCTATGCATATAACATAAATGGGACGACCTGCATGCGGACGCATGGAACACCTGTACTCCGTATGTGAGCAAACACAGGCGTATGCTTATGTGTGAAGGTAGTTTTGCTCATGCCTGTATAATGTGGAGGAGGGGGGAGGGGAGAACACTCAGGTAGACCTGGGGTGGGATAATGAACACCTGATCTGCACCTGTGTGGGAGAGGAAATGTTGGACTTCCTGTATGAGGACGGAGAGGAGGGTGAGCAGAGGGTCTGATATGATACAACCTGTCCGGACGATTATCCACCAATCCGGTGAGTGGGACAGCCGATGGCTTTCTATGGTGCGACTTTCGGAAGGAAGCCGCCATTACTGATAACTTTCTGTCTAAATGTTACCAGACATCTGACATGCGGGCGTTACCTAGTTGCTGCCCACCTAGAAACGCCCAGACTGACACCCACCCATCAAGGCATTTTGATATTTGCATAACTCCTCCCACTGCTTGCGTCAGCCCGGGGGGGGGGGGGGGGTTCTTGGGAGGAGGAGGACTGAGGCCAGGGACTGGGATGTTGTCAGGAAGCTATGTACAGCCCCTCCCACCAGCCGCGATCTGCCTGCATTGCATAGAGAAGCATAGACAATCTAATCACTGGTTCACACTGAGGACTGCTTTGGCGTTAAAAAAAAAAAAAAAGCGTCTGAAAAGCTCACGAAAAATGCTTCCCTTTTAAAACCAAATAATGATTTCACACTGGGGCGGTGCGCTGGAAATGCGCAGAAAAAAAATCCGCCATGCAGCATCTTTGGAGAGCTAAGAAAAAAGGCGCCTCAAAAACGCCCCTCTCCATTTAAATGAATGGGAAGCGATTGAAAAGGGCTTAAAATAGTTTTTTGAGCAGTTTTTTTTGAGTCACGTCTCCTTTAAAAACCACACCGGAAAAAAGTGGCTACACGGGGCGTAGGGGCGCCGCCCCCCCCCCCCCCCAATTCTGCAACCGGCCCACTAATCTACATGCAGGGCACCGGACGCATGGATTCCAATGGGTTTTTTTTTTTTTTTTGAAGCGCATGAATGATTTTCAACTGCAGAAGCGGATGTTGCAGTTAGAGGGATGAGACATACCATTTCCTACTGGCAGGTGTGCTTATAATGATCAGCTTTTATTGATGTAAAACCTTTATCCCAAAAGGAACAAAGCTGTAAATATAAAGTGTGAGTTGGAGTTTGGCTTCAATTTGTTAGTGTATCTAAATCTGCTAGTCCATCTAATACTCCTCCCTCCCTCCTCCCTCCCAAGACTGACAATAGTGCTGTCTGCTGTGCCCCTTCATCCAGAGAGGGGCCGCTCTAATACAGGAAGTGACCAGATCTCCAGGTGAAATAAGCCTAAAAAGGAAAAGGAATGCAGCCGCCACATCTAATGAATGGTAACCTGCAATATGGGGCATTTGTGGTTTTGCGTTGGTGAAGATGGCGCATTTCGCTTACATAATTGGCACGTCTTTGTTTTTTTTTTTGCTCCATTCGCCAACTGGGGTATAGATTCCTGTAGAAGCGGTGATCGTAGGCCAGCTCTCCATTCGAATGCTGGGATGGGGGGATGGGGTCTTTTCTGAGTAATCGCTCGGTCCGATCCTCCATAATTAACTTCGAACATTATATGGAATTGGTGGCGGGATTGGAGGTGAGATAGAGGTTAAGCTGTAAATAGCGCCATGAATCCATATAATGGCCGCTCCAGACGGCGGTGAGAGCCGGGAGAGGAACAATAGACCCCTGTGAGGTTAAGTAACAAACCGGTAAAATTACCTTTTTTATGGAGAACGGAGCGTTGGAAGGTTCTGCTCAATGCCCACTGGATGTGAATTCAAGTAGCTGGAAGCGTATTTTAAGCTAAAGGTCTAAGCTGGCCGCACTCTTGTCAAGCATTTGAATTTTTGATTCCTTTTTTGTTGAAACCATAAAGCAATCAAAGACGTAAAAGGTTGGTTTTGAGGAAATTGCCGTAGTTTGTCCCACCACTTGATTTCCATTTCAGCTGGATTGTGGCTGTCAAGGTGTTCCACAGTTTCAACTTGACAATGGACCAAATTCTGGTGGTAGAACAATGGCTTCCCCCAGTGAGCTTATCCAGACCCAACTTGATCCCTACCAGCTGGGACCTCCGGTGTCTTCCTAAAGGCTTCTTCTATAACTCTGCCCCAGAGCACAGGGGTCTCCTCCGGCAGGATTGGACCCAGGAAGTCTACCTTCCCCGCACAGGGGTCTCCTCCGGCAGGATTGGACCCAGGAAGTCTACCTTCCCCGCACAGGAGTCTCCTCCGGCAGGATTGGACCCAAGAAGTCTACCTTGCCCGCACAGAGGTCTCCTCCAGCAGGATTGGACCCAGGAAGTCTACCTTCCCCGCACAGGGGTCTCCTCCGGCAGGATTATACCCAGGAAGTCTACCTTCCCCGCACAGGGCTCTCCTCCGGCAGGATTGGACCCAGGAAGTCTACCTTCCCCGCACAGGGCTCTCCTCCGGCAGGATTGGACCCAGGAAGTCTACCTTCCCCGCACAGAGGTCTCCTCCAGCAGGATTGGACCCAGGAAGTCTACCTTCCCCGCACAGGGCTCTGCTCCGGCAGGATTGGACCCAGGAAGTCTACCTTCCCCGCACAGGGCTCTCCTCCGGCAGTATTGGACCCAGGAAGTCTACCTTCCCCGCACAGGGCTCTCCTCCGGCAGGATTGGACCCAGGAAGCCTACCTTCCCCGCACAGGGGTCTCCTCCGGCAGGATTGGACCCAGGAAGCCTACCTTCCCCGCACAGGGGTCTCCTCCGGCAGGATTGGACCCAGGAAGCCTACCTTCCCCGCACAGGGGTCTCCTCCGGCAGGATTGGACCCAGGAAGTCTACCTTCCCCGCACAGGGGTCTCCTCCGGCAGGATTGGACCCAGGAAGCCTACCTTCCCCGCACAGGGGTCTCCTCCGGCAGGATTGGACCCAGGAAGTCTACCTTCCCCGCACAGGGGTCTCCTCCGGCAGGATTGGACCCAGGAAGTCTACCTTCCCCGCACAGGGGTCTCCTCCGGCAGGATTGGACCCAGGAAGTCTACCTTGCCCGCACAGAGGTCTCCTCCGGCAGGATTGGACCCAGGAAGTCTACCTTCCCCGCACAGGGGTCTCCTCCGGCAGGATTGGACCCAGGAAGTCTACCTTCCCCGCACAGGGCTCTCCTCCGGCAGGATTGGACCCAGGAAGTCTACCTTCCCCGCACAGGGCTCTCCTCCGGCAGGATTGGACCCAGGAAGTCTACCTTCCCCGCACAGGGCTCTCCTCCGGCAGGATTGGACCCAGGAAGTCTACCTTCCCCGCACAGGGCTCTCCTCCGGCAGGATTGGACCCAGGAAGTCTACCTTCCCCGCACAGGGGTCTCCTCCGGCAGGATTGGACCCAGGAAGTCTACCTTCCCCGCACAGGGGTCTCCTCCGGCAGGATTGGACCCAGGAAGCCTACCTTCCCCGCACAGGGCTCTCCTCCGGCAGGAATGGACCCAGGAACTCTACCCCAGGGGAAGAACCACGCATTTTTTCAACGCATGACAAAATATCTTCTAACCATGCTTGGGGTGCCGTTAACGATTAATGGCACCACAAACGTAATGCGCGATTGGAAGTGCGTTTACCAGTTGTTGGGTGTTCAGGAACTGTGAAGTGCGGACAGGGCCCAGGATTCCTGGCAGGTATAGAAGATACAAATGAATACAACTTTTTTTCCTATGATTACATTGTTACATGTATTTAATTTAAGGTGGAAGTATCTGAATTTGACTTGGTATCAGCTGTTGTACAGCAGAGCTCAGAAAGAGGGGGAGGAGAAACAGCTCAAAAAGCCTAGCGAGGTGAGAGCAGAGAGGTGACCTCGCCAGTCTTCTGCATCTCCTTTCACTGGTGAGGGTGGGGAGGAGACCTGTACAAAGGGTTTTTTTTCCAGCAGGAACAAGGGGGAATGCAGTGCCGCCACCTCCAGCACTGAATGGGGTGCTGGAGGGTCTATTGATGCTGACTGCAGGGGGATATATTGTCACTGGGGGATCATTTGTTGCTGGGGAGGTCTATTTTTGCTGGGGGGGGATCTTACATTTGTAGAGAGTCAATTATTGCTGGGAGAGATCTCCTGTAGAGGGAGGGGTCCATCGTTGTCGGCTGCTGGGATATCTACAGTATTATTATTGGTGGGGTTTATTGTTGCTGGGGAGATCTATTGTTGCTGGTGGGGATCATATGCTGCTAGAGGGACAATTGTTGCTGGGAGGATCTACTGTTGAGGGAAGGGTTTGTTGATGCTGCTATTGTTGCTGGGGGGAAATCTATTGTTGCTGGTGGGGATCTTATGTTGCTAGGGGGAGATTATATTATTGCTGGTGGGGTCAATTGCTGCTGGGAGGTCTATTGTTGCTGGCCGGAATCTATTGTTGTTTTGTTTTTTGCTATGGGAAATATATTGTTGCTAAGGATCTATTATTGCTGGTGTGGGATCCTATTGTTGCTGGTGGGGATCTTATGTTGCTAGGGGGTCAATTGTTGCTGGGAAGGGTCTGTTCATGCTGGGAGATGTATTGTATTGTTATATTGGGGGGTCTATTGTTTCTGGGGTATCTATTGTTGTTTTTGTATTTTTGCTATGGGGGATCTATTGTTGCTGGAGGGGATTTGTTGTTGAGGGGGGGGGGATTTTGCTACGGGGGTTCTTATGTTGCTGGAGAATCTATTGTTGTTGGGGGGTATTTTGCTATGGGAGGTCTATTGTTGCTGGGGGGTATTTGCTACAGAAGCTCTATAGTTCAGTGTGGGGGATCTATTGTTGTTGGGGGGGGGGGGTATTTTTCTATGGGATCTCTTGTTGAGGTATATTTATTGATGCTGGTTGGGGGGGGGGGTACTATTGTTTTATTGTTGTGGGGTATTGTACTATGGGGGATCTATTTGTTGCTGGGGGGATCTATTGTTGGTGGGGGGTGGTGGATTTATTGTTATTGGGATATTTTGCTATGAGGGATTTATTGTTGTTGGGAGGGGGGGGTTATTTTTCTACGGGAGATCTATTGTTGCTGGGGGGGTGTGTGTATTGTTGTTGGGGGGTATTTTGCTTGGGGGATCTATTGTTGTTGTAGTGTATTTATTGTTGCTGGGGATCTATTGTTGGGTATTTTGCTATGGGGGGTCTAGTGTTGCTGGGAGGGATTTATTGTTGCTGGGGTGTATTTTTCTACGGGGATCTAATGTTGGGGGGGTATTTTCTACAGGAGATCTATCGTTGCTGGGGTGTGTGTACTATTGCTGGGGGATCTATTGTTACTGGGAGATCTATTGTTGCTGGCTGCACAGGATTGTGCTCAGAGATGGGCAGGGGGCGGAGACAAGGGGTGACTTGGAAGGGGGGGGGGAGGAGTACCTGCCCCCGTTCCCTGAGAAAAAAAAGCCCTGCCTGTAAGTGAAGGTGAAGCCGCAGCAAGGATCAGCTCCCCTCCTCTGCCAGGCAGAGCTGTGCTGTGTGGCAGAGCTGTGTAAATCGCAGGACTGGATGGACAGAAATACAAATCCTTTGGCAGCTTCTGTGTATTGAATGTTTGGCCGGAGTTCAGCTTTAAGGGCAGCTAGGTCACTGGGCTGTCATGGACTTGCCTATCTCTGGCACCTGAAGGGTGCAGGGCGCCTCAGCCCGCTGCGATTTGCTGTGTAGCAGCGCTGAAGCTGGTTCTAGGGGGGGGGGGGGGCACACGAGGAAAAGGAGGGCCGCCCAAACCGCAGACAGCTGCTGAACAGCTGGGATTCCAGATACCCACTCTGAATTTTGGCAGGCAATGAGAGGCGCAGGATCCTATTTATAAATCGGGGGCTCTGCCGGTGCCGGGTAGCGCTCTGCGGGACCGCAGCTGTTTGTCGGAGCGTCCTTCATGTCGGCGGCTGCGATGCTCTGCAGAGCTTCGGGGGGGGGGGAGTGATCTGCCGTCTGTATGCCGGGATGGTAGAAAGGAATTCTTCTGGCTCGGCTAAGTCCAGGTGCAGCTCTGAGACCCGGCCAAGAAGACGATCTCCCTTCTAATAGAGAGATTGTAAGATGCCGAAATCATTCACTGCGGCCAATTATAGCTTTTGCCTGCTGCGGGGGAGGAGGAGGGGGGGGGGTGCTCAGATATTTGGATATTGTCCCACACCTGCCACCCAAATACATTTTTCTTGGGAGAACTCCCAACCCTCCGTCATGCTACTGGAGGACTCCTTCTCCATCATGGGGGTCCAAATTGTTTTGTTTTTTTCTCCTGGTTAAAGGCACAGTCCACCTTCTAGACCAGAGGCTCCCCGCCATACCGAGACCCCGATATGAGAAACTCTTCCAAAACCTTCCATGTCCCAAGAATAAAGTTTATACTCGCACTATAAAAGTATGGACCCTGCAGGGGGTGGGGAGCACTGTGGGAGGTTGGAGGCACTATGCAGGGCTGGAGGCTCTGCAGCAGGTTGGTGGTGGTGGTGGTGGGGGGGCAATATGAGATATTGAGCAACACTGGAGAGTCGGGGGCCCTGGGGGCACTGTCGAGGCTGAGGGCTTTCAGGGGGCCTGAGGGGCACTGTGGGTCCCTGTGGTAAGTTGGAGTGTTCTATGGGAGCTGGGTGTCACTGTGTGGGGGATGGGGGTTGTGGAGGGGGTTGGGGGACTCGGCAGCAGACTTGGTGGCCCTGTAGGGTATGGGGCCTCTCCAGAGGGCTGGTGGCTTTGCTGGGGCACTGTGGGGGACTTGAGGGCACTGTGGGAGCTAGGAGGCGCTGTGGGACACTTTGGAGCTTGGGGACACTGTGGGCGGCTGCAGGGTGGGGGGGCACTGTGAGAGATTGGAAGTCACTTGATCGCGGCACCCACATCAGGGCTGGCATCTTGGCTTTGGGCATTGGGTGACCTTGTCCTGGCAGTGGCTCCGTGAACCCATTGCTGCCATTGCAGGAAGGTCTTCTAGTTCTTCTCGCAATAGACCCCATGAGACTCCACTGGGGAGAACATGAGGAGCCCATGAGACTCCACCCGGGGAGAGCATGAGGACCCCATGAGACTCCACCCGGGGAGAGCATGAGGACCCCATGAGACTCCCCTGGGGAGAACATGAGGACCCCATGAGACTCCACCGGGGGAGAACATGAGGAGCCCATGAGACTCCACCCGGGGAGAGCATGAGGACCCCATGAGACTCCACCGGGGAGAACATGAGGACCCCATGAGACTCCACCGGGGAGAACATGAGGACCCCATGAGACTCCACCCGGGGAGAACATGAGGACCCCATGAGACTCCATCGGGGAGAACATGAGGACCCCATGAGACTCCATCGGGGAGAACATGAGGACCCCATGAGACTCCATCGGGGAGAACATGAGGACCCCATGAGACTCCATCGGGGAGAACATGAGGACCCCATGAGACTCCATCGGGGAGAACATGAGGACCCCATGTGACTCCACCGGGGAGAACATGAGGAAGACATGGAGGCGGTGAACGATTCAGTGCTGCAAGCTCTGCGTTAGAGCAGACTGATCCTTTTAACAAGCAGAAAGCTGCTTTTCAAATCGGTTAAAAGGCCTTTGAGCCGGGCAGCGCATTGCCCCGTGAACATTCTCCTCACCATTCGATTCTCCTTACCGAGGAAGTCAGAACTCTGTCCTCTCGCAGTTTGATGTTCAGCGCCGTGCTGATTTTCAATGTTCTCTATAACGTAGAGAGCGAGCGAGCCGAATGAAAAATACATTTAAAGACCGCGCAACCATTGACCTCCCAGCCCCATGGCGGCTCTTCCCCGTAGAACATTCTGTTTGTTGTCCCTTCCATTCGCCACGCTCTGCAGCAAAAATAACTGTTTTCTAGAGGCCAGGAGTAGATTTACCCCAATGGAGCTCCGTGTGACCCTCTGACCTCGAAAAACTGATAAGTGACCTTTAAAACCTCAACGCCCCCCAGGAAGTAACACTGCTATGCTAAAGCCACAACCCAGTATGAAATGTATTTTTCATGTTACATCCATCCATGCATGCTCACTAATACCTTCAGACATTTCTTCCTTCTCACTGAGATCTCCGTTTCTCCTCCACAATATCTCCTTTTCTCTCCAGAAGAACATCTGCAAAGGTGGAAACACCCTTCTCTACCCCGCTGGCACATTTGGCACCTTTTGGGGGGAGGGGGTACCTGGCTTTAACAAGTACCTGCTCCCACCTCCTGCTCAATTCGCTGCAGAAATTCAGCCCCCCCCCCAGCCTTCTGGGACACTTCACAGGTCCCAGAAGACCGCGGGACCATTCACCAAGCGCAGCACAGTTGGAAAGTGGCTGTGAGACCACAAGGCTTCACCGCTGGTTCCCCTTAGTCAAGATGGAGGCACCAGCACCCGATAGCCGATTGAAGAATCGGCTCGGGTGAGAACACTGCTGGATGTCTGGAGAGGTAAGTGTCCTACTAAAGTCAGCAGCTACAGTATTTGTAGCTGCTGACTTTGAATTTTTTGGGGGGAGTCTGGAGCTCCACTTTAACCACCTCCTGCCCGCCGTATAGTAAAATGATCTTTTGTTCTGGGACGACGTCATACGATCGTGAGCGCGCTGTGTCCCTGGACCCCAGTCTCGCTAAAGAGCTCTTCACTCATGTGATGCCTCCTGGGCCGGTGACAAGGCTCTTTACCCATGTGATGCCTCCTGGGCTGATGACACTGTTCTTTACCCATCTGATGCCTCCTGGGCCGGTCAAGCGTCTCTTCACCCTTGCGATGCCTCCTGGGCCAGTCAAGCGGCTCTTTGCCCATGTGATGCCTCCTGGCCCAGTGAAGTGGCTCTTTACCCATGTGATGCCTCCTGGGCCGGTCAAGCCGCTCTTTACCCACGTGATGCCTCCTGGGCCGGCCAAGCGACTCTTTACACATGTGATGCCTCCGGGGCTGATGATGTGGCTCTTTACCCATATGATGCCTCCTGGGCCAGTCAAGCGGCTCTTTACCCATGTGATGCCTCCTGGGCCAGTCAAGCGGCTCTTTACCCATGTGATGCCTCCTGGGCCGGTCAAGCAGCTCTTTACATATGTGATGCGTCCTGGGCCGGTCAAGCGGTTCTTTACCCATGTGATGCCTCCTGGGCCGGTCAAGCGGCTCTTTACTCATGTGATGCGCCCTGGGCCAGTCAAGCGGCTCTTTACTCATGTGATGCGCCCTGGGCTGGTCAAGCGGGTCTTTACCCAAGTGATGCCTCTTGGGCCAATGACGAGGCTCTTTACCCATGTGATGCCTCCTGGGCCGATGACGAGGCTTTTTACCCATGTGATGCCTCCTGGGCCGATGACGAGGCTCTTTACCCATGTGATGCCTCCTGGGCCGATGACGAGGCTCTTTACCCATGTGATGCCTCCTGGGCCGATGACGAGGCTCTTTACCCATGTGATGCCTCCTTGGTCGATGACGAGGCTCTTTACCCTTGTGATGCCTCCTGGGCCAATGACGAGGCTCTTTACCCATGTGATTGGCTGTGTCCAATCACAGCCGATCACATGTAAATGCAGAAGTGCTGTTTATCGCCTCCCCTGACACTGACCGAGTGTGAGGTGAGGGGAGCCGATCAGTGCCATCTCCATCAGTGATACTCCTACAGACCGCGCAATTGTCATTCAAAGTGTGACAGCGCTGAAAGCTGAGAATTGGCCTGGGCAGGAGGGGGGTGACATTGCCCGGTATTGAAGGGGTTATAGTAAAATAATCGCATGACCCGGAGTACCAAATGGTGCTGCGTTTATGCATGCCTCTAGGGCATAACTACAGCCCCGGGGTAGGAGCCTCTGTCACCGGCACTCTTCTGCTGCAGGCTGGTGCTGGCACACCGGAGAAAGTTAGGTGATGTGTGGTGCGTAGCGACAGTTGTGGCGGTTTTGCTGCCAGCTGCGATTTTGATGTCCTCGGCTCTCCAGCGCCACGCACAGCCGATGTGTAGCACACGCAGGTATGACCCGTCTCCTCTTCATCATCCATGACAAAAGGAAAAAAAGAACGGGAAACTCGCAACAGCTGAAAGTAAAAATAGGCGCGAAGCTTGTCTGCCATTCCCCCCTCCCCCACCCACATTCATCACCCCTTCATTCTCCTGGCCCAAAAATACTCTGAAGGCATTGGAAGCGGTGGCAGAAAATTTCGGGTAATTGGTGCATCTGCTGCGGGTTATCGGCAGGCCAAAGCTATGCGCCGAGCCTGTAATTACCAGAGAACCGTCCCTCGCAAAATTACAGTATGAGAATACGGGCGGGGGAGGGGATCCGCCGCGCTTAACCCTTTCATTCGCTGGTTTTACTTTTAAGGCCGAACTCCAGACAAGCCGGCTAAATATACCGACTAAAAAAACTGATATGGGAGAGATCAGACTGTACATTGTAACTTTGTAGAAGGAGGAGGAGGCATTTCCTCAGTCTCCCCTCCCCCAGTGATCAGACTGTGCATTGTAACTTTGTTAGAAGGAGGAGGAGGCATTTCCTCAGTCTCCCCTCCCCTAGTGGTCAGACTGTACATTGTAACTTTGTAGAAGGAGGAGGAGGCATTTCCTCAGTCTCCCCTGCCCCAGTGATCAGACTGTACATTGTAACTTTGTAGAAGGAGGAGACATTTCCTCAGTCTCCCCTCCCCCAGTGATCAGACTGTACATTGTAACTTTGTTATAAGGAGGAGGAGGCATTTCCTCAGTCTCCCCTCCCCCAGTGATCAGACTGTACATTGTAACTTTGTTATAAGGAGGAGGAGGCATTTCCTCAGTCTCCCCTCCCCCAGTGATCAGACTGTGCATTGTAACTTTGTAGAAGGAGGAGGTGACGCAGCTCCTGGATTATCTGTAGAAGATTCGGTTTTCTCGGCAGAGGACATTTTTGGGGGCTTTTGTAGGAATCTTCCTCCAGAACTTTGGGGGAATGAAGAGTCAGGAAGATTCCTCCAGAATTTAGATTTGGGGATGATGGCGGCTCCACCGTCGCAGACGATGTAAAGATTATTATGCGAGCCAAGCATCGGAAACAGCCAATCAGCACTCGGCTTTCCTTCCTACGTTGCTGAGACATGAAATCTGGCCGCCTCGGGATTTTGCACTTCATCGTTTTTCTGTCTTTTTTTTTTTTTTTGACAATTTTTTACGTTTAATGAAGTCCTCGGAGAAATTTGTACATTTTTACCTGAACAGCACTTTTCGGGCCGATGTTATTCCAGGGCAACAAGTGAGAGCGATCAGCAAACTACTAATGTTATCCAGCAAACACTGCGACTGAGCTATAATAAAGAGGTGACTCCGTGTGCGTCCATCTGAGCAGTCCCCCCCCCCCCGCAGCCAGAATCCACAGAGCTTTCTCACAGGGTCACTGGGAGTGTACTTCCTGAAGGCGGGGCTTAGTAAATTCCTTTCTTCTCTGCATTCTATATCACCAATCAAATTCTGGGCGATGACTAGAGGAAAATAAAAAATGTCCAGCGATGTAAATTCACGCCGCCTGGCGGACCGAAAAAACTAAATAAAAAAAGGCCGCAACCGTTCCGTCTTCATGGGAGGCTCCCGCCGAATGACGCTTCTTCTGGGTGACAGTTCTTATATAGCTGAGGGCGGGGCCACCTGGTGACGTAAACGGGTGACCCCGCCCCCCCTCTGACGCCGCGGGAAGCAATCCCTAGTTACAATGTATAGTCTAAACACTGGGGGAGGGGAGACTGAGGAAATGCTTCCTCCTGCCTGCAGCAGACTGATGACATCATCTTAGCCTAGGCCCTCCTTTTTTTTTTTTTTTTAATAATAGAAGGTTGAGCTTTTATAACAAAGATCTTGTTGCTGTATATTGTGACATGTCGGGGATTTTTTTTCATGCAGGCTCTTGAAGGACCTCTTTCATTTTCATGTCCGCTTTTTTATACTTTGCTGCATTTGAAGGCCTCAAATTGTTGTCTTCTCTATACTCTGAGATCGAACGTTCCCGGTTGTGATGAGTTGATGTGAAGGTTTTTTTTTTTTATCGCATCCTTTATCCTTCTTAGACACACATTTCGTCCTCTTCCAGTAAACAGTTGATGCAGCGTTTATTTACTCGATCGCGCGTCCCGCGGAGCCCAGGCCGGTGTCGCCGGCGCCTGGTACATGGCGGGTCCCAGCCTTATCGCCGACCATCACCTGCCAGGAATTAGCGTTGTGTTTAATAAGCTGTCAGGGCGGTGGAAGAGGAGGGAAAATGGATCTGGTTTTGGCGGTGGGGGAATAGAATGGAGAGAGCGGCGGCGGCGTCCTCTATTACGAGGAAGTCGATATCCGCCGCAGCCGGCTCTGTGTTTGGTGACAGTCACACTGGAGTGACACAAGTCTGCCGGGTACCCTTCCGCTGTCCTACCGCGTCTGACAACTGGCGTCCTTTTCTTAGTTTGGTCAGAGCGCCAACACTGCGCAAATTTGTGATTAGGAATGTGTATTAAAAGAAACAAAGTTTTAGGTAATTCAATCTACATAAAACCTCATACGTGCTTTACCATACTGATGTCATAGTGAAGGTCATTTTTGTCTTTTTAAATCTGCAGCTGGTGATCCTGCCATGAAGGTCCTTTTGTTCAGGCACTTCCCGTTAATAGGTGACAACGCTCTGCGCCCTAACTCTCAATTGTGCTCCTTGAGTTGTCATCCTGTCACATGGTCTTCCGATGGAGATCACAAGTGGCAGTTTGAATATGTATTACATGGGCATGGTCCACTGTTGCCACCATCAGGAAACACGATGGTGCCGCCATTGCTGGAGAGCATTGAGACAGGAAGAGGCTGCAGGAGATCAGCAGCACTAAAATACAACAATGGATGGAAAAAACAAGGCTGAAAAAAGTAGTTTGTTAAAAAAAATAGAAAATGACTGGTATTTCTCCGGGTGGTGACAACAGTGGACTACCGCTGTGAATGTTGTCACTATCTGAAGCCCAGCTTACATGGTTAGCAGGGCCTTTTCCTAAGAGAATAGGTGCGTGTACTCCTCCCTTCCAAGTCACTCCTTGTCTCCATCCTCCATGCAGCCAGCAACACTAGACCCTCCCCCCAGCAAACAATAGATTGCCCCCAAGCAGCAATAGACCCCCCCCCCTAGCAACAATAGATTCCCCCAAGCAGCAAAATAACCCCCTCCCTCATCAGCTGTAGATTCCCCCTCAGCAGCTGTAAATTCCCCCTCCCAGCAGCTGTAGATTCCCCCTCCCAGCAGCTGTAGATTCCCCCTCCCAGCAGCTGTAGATTCCCCCTCCCAGCAGCTGTAGATTCCCCCTCCCAGCAGCTGTAGATTTCCCCCCCCCCCCAGCAGCTGTAAATTCCCCCCCCCCCCAGCAGCTGTAGATTCCCCCCCCCCCAGCAGCTGTAAATTCCCCCCCCCCCCCCAGCAGCTGTAGATTCCCCCCCCCCCAGCAGCAATAGATCCCCCCCAGCAGCAGTAGGTTCCCCCCAGCAGCAATAGATTCCCCCCCAGCAGCAATAGATTCCCCCCCAGCAGCAATAGATTCCCCCCCAGCAGCAATAGATTCCCCCCAGCAGCAAAAGATCCCCCCCAGCAGCAGTAGGTTCCCCCCAGCAGCAAAAGATTCCCCCCCAGCAGAAAAAGATTCCCCCCCAGCAGCAATATATCCCCCCCCCCAGCAGCAATAGATTCCCCCCAGAAACAATAGATTTCCCACAGCAACAATAGACCTCCGATATAACATTACAGTAGATCTCCGAGCAGCCAGCATCAACAAACCCTTCCCTCAACAGTAGATCTCTTCCAGCAACAATTGACCCCCCCTAGCAACATAAGATCCCCGTCAGCAATAATAGGATCCCGCATCAGTAACAATAGAATCGGCCAACAACAATAGATCTCCCCAGCAACAATAAACCTCGCCAGTTACAGTTACAGTAAATATCCCAGCAGCCACCATCAATGGACCCCTCCCTCAACAGGAGACTCCTCTCCTCTCAGCAATAATTGACCCCCTACTAACTTAAGATCCCCCCCCAGCAAAAATAGATCCCCACCAGAAAAAATATATCCCTCTGCAGTCAGCGTCAGTAGACCCCCCCAGCACCCCATTCAGTGCTGGAGGTGCCGGAACTGCCTTCCCCCCCGTGTTTCCCCTGAAAAAAAGCCCTGGTGGTTAGTAAGGTTGAAAGAAGGACAACTGCATCTAGTTCACTCAATTAAAAAAATAGAGTTAAAAATAAGAATAAATACCGGTAAATAGAAAACCTCCTATATACAGAACCAGCGTTTCTCAACTAGGGTTCCATCTGGGCTCCCCGGGCACCAAGTTTGCTCTAGTTCGTCGTGTCAGGTGCTGCCATGGGCTGCCAGCACCATGACCATGACGTTCTGGGGCCAGGACATGCATGGTGATGGCGGGCAGCTCTCCTGCACCAGGACAACACATGACTCTGATCAGGGCAGGTGGCCTACAGGGTGCGAAGCTATAATTGGCAAAGCCTGGGTGACCCCAGCATTCAAGAGAAGATAGACGTCCTGCTACTCCACCATCTTCAGAACATTTTATAGTCCAAGATTGACCAGCATCAACCTATTGCTGGTGTGTGAGAGTCAACAACCGTGGTCAGGGAGGATTTTGGACACGCAAGGCGGGTGAGGGCAGCATCCATCAGAGCCTTCACTCTTTGCTCCATGGTGCGTGCCCCTCTTGTAAGGTCTTCTAACGATTGCCCCTTTTAAGTGTCACACGAATGATTGTCCACCAAACCTGTCACCACCAGCTCATATCATGCTAATGTGATCCTCTGGGTTATTACACGGGCTCATCTCCAATAAATTATACCGTACACAACAAGCGCAATATAAGAAGATGTTGAGAGCCGGGAAAATGAGGCATTAATAACGGTAATTTGATTTGGTAGCAGCGGTATCCCACATTTGCTCCCAGGGAGCAATCTCTGTTGCTCAGGTATAGTATGCTCCCCCGGGGACAAATAATAAAGGGAGGAAGTTTCTGCTCCCTCTCCCGCCCAGCAGAAGTCATTATACAGGAGGAGGAATGAGCGCACTCCAGTGCCGGAGTTCTTCTCGTCTAAGGTGAAAGGGACACTCCAATCAGAAGAACTAAAAAAAGCTTCTAATAGCTGTCGCTAAAAGCTTTTCATTCTCTATGCAGCGAGCTCCTTGTTCCATCACCGTCTTTGTTACAATGTAGTTTCTTGACTTTTTGATACTTTTTTGTTCTTTCAAGGAGCTTAAACTCCTGGCACATGCCTAAACCCTTCCTCACCTTCGCTTGCTTTCTGAATGCAACCCTTTCCCAATACTTGAGTGTGCAACCTGTAGTTTGCCCTTACTGGGCTTTACTCTGTGGATCGTAAAGAGCACAGATCTTCCTCTTACTTGATTGCAAACTGCGACGCGTTTCGACGGGGGGATTTTGGCTTGCGGAACACTTCAAAATGTACATGGTTCTCTCCATGCTGCCCTCACGTGGCAACCTGGGGTTTGCCATTTGGCCACTGAGAGCCATGCCCCCTCCGCAGTGACGGTATACTAGTTGGCTATGCACCCCCCCACATGAGAGTGATTGGCCTTCAAGGCTATGGATGCTCCCCCTGCCCTTCCTATATCAGCACCCAGGCTTAGTAATTGGCTATTCATAGCTGTAAATACTCCCTCCACCTCCTATGTTGTAGCGATTGGGCTTGGTGGTTTGCCACTTATAGTTAGAAAAGCACCTAAGCTAGGTGGTGGGCCACTCATAGCTAGGAAAGCACCCAAGCTTGGCGGTGGGCCACTCATAGTTAGGAAAGCACACAAGCTTGGTGGTGGGCCACTCATAACTAGGAAAGCACCCAAGCTAGGTGGTGGGCCACTCTTAGCTATAAAGCACCCAAGCTTGGTGCTGGGCCACTCAGAGCTAGGAAAGCACCCAAGCTAGGTGGTGGGCCACTCATAGCTAGGAAAGCACCCAAGCTTGGTTATTGGCCACTCATAGCTAGGAAAGCACCTAAGCTTGGTGATTGGCCACTCATAGGTACGAAAGCACTTAAGCTTGGTGACTGGCCACCCACCCACATGACAACAACTGGATGTTCAAGGCTATGCATGCTCCCCCTGACCCTTATGACCACTCCGGACTTGGCTAGTCATGGCTTTGCACTCTGTCTTTGCTCAAGTGTGACAGAAGGACCCAGACTTGGCGACTGACCTCTCATAGCTTTTTAATGCTCCCTCCACCCCCCTCCACCCAATATGAAAGTGCCAGGGCTTGGTGGTTGGCCACTCATAGCTATAAATGTTCTCCTGCCCCATGTGACAGTGCCTGGGCTTGGCTATTGGCCACTCATTGCTATGCACACTCTACTTACCCATCTGACATTGTAGCACCCAGGCTTGGTAACTGGGCACAAAGGGGTATGCATTCTCCTCTCACCTATAATAGCAATCGGCCACTTAGACTGTACCTAATCCTGCTGACCCCATATGACAGCACCTGGGCTTGGTCAGTGAAGGCTTTGCACTTCGTCACTCCTCTAGTGTGACAGCACTAAGGCTTAGCAGTTGGCCACTGAAAGCTATGCACGCATCCTCCACCCTTAAGATGAAATTCCCAGGCCACACATAGCTATGCATGTTCCCCTGCCCCCATGTGACAGTGCCTGGAATTGGCAATTGGCCACTTATAGCTATGTACACTCTACTTGCCCCCAGATGACAGCACCTAGGCTTGGCGAATAACCACTTGCGGTGTGCAGGTGCCGTTCCGCCCCCTCACATGACAGCACCGAGGCTTAGCAATTGGCCCTCGTAGCTATGCACGCTTCCTCCACCCTTAAGGTGAAAGTGACAGGGCTTGGTGGTTGGCCACTCATAGCTATGCATGTTCCCTTTCCCCCGTGTGACAGTGCCTGGAGTTGGCAATTGACCACCTATAGCTTTCGACACTCCACTCACACCACATGACCGCATCTAGGCTTGGCGAATGACCACTTGAGGTACGCAAGCTGCCGCCCCCCTTCCCACGACAGTACAGGTTTAGGAATTGGCCCTCATAGCTATGTATGCTTCCTCCACCCTTTAGGTGAAAGTGCCAGGGCTTGGTTGGCCACACATAGCTATGCATGTTCCCCCTGACCCCTGTGACAGTGCTTGGATTTGCCTATTGGCTGCCCATAGCTATGGACACTCTACCCTGGTCTTGGTGAATGACCAATTGGGGCATGCAAGCACCCTTCCCCCTAGAGTTGCCACCTTATCCCTTTAAAACCCAAACACCTTTGAATTACACAGGTTCTGAGGCTAAATAAATGCAGATAAGGCACCAAGTGAGTTTAATTACCACCGTAATCAGCCACAGAACCTGTGTGTTTAATATGTGTTCGGGTTTAAAGGGATGAGGGGGCAGCCATACTCCCCCCCCCCCCCCCCTCACATGATATCCCCCAAGCTTGGCAGTTAGGTTCCCAAGAACTGGGGGGGGAATCTAGTGAGACAGTGGGAGTGTCACATATTCCACCATACCAGAAGTATTGGGTATTTCTTTAGCGGGCCAGCGGAGCATTGGCTTGGTGGGGTAGCAAATGGAAAGTATGTATGCGTTTTGTTTTTTTTTACCCCTCCTCATTTCTCAGCTCGGGCTTGGGACCGATCATGGCGGAGTTAAGTATCATTTCCTTTTATTCTCCATACAATAATGTGGCCCTGATGTCGGAAATTTAATAAAAAGCTGTACAGGTGATCCTACACAGAACAATTTAGTAATAAGCTTAGCAAATGTGTAATGAATGGAGTCAGCGGAAGGCTCTCCTATGGGCCCGGAGATATTTTTAAAGTGGGATCTTCTCTCGTCTTTGCAGGAAATCCCTCAGCAGCCGATCATATCCTCTCCAATATTAATATGCTTTAAAAAAAAAAAATAGGCATGGAACCTCTGGAGACCCGCTGCTTGCTGCAAGACTTCGGTGGAGCGACGCCGCATCAAGCTGTCCAGCCAAAGCCCACCAGGCACCTTCCTTAATAACAACCCCAGGCAATCCTACCTATAAATACGCCGATTCTCTATTCAGCTGTCAACGCATATTGGGATTGCTCTGCAGTGCTATTGAGCATCTCTCTACACCTGTGTATGCAGACTGAACCCGATGAGATATAAAGAAACGCCACTGTATACAATCCTTAAAAAAATCATTGCAATTCATATGCAGTTAGCATGAGTACCTAAACCTTCGTATTGGCCTCCTGTCATCTCGGGTATAGCAACACTATGGAAGAGGGAGGAGCAGCACCAGAAACCAATCAGGGCTCTGCTCCACTCCTATGGAGGATGCTAACAGGAGGAGAGAGCAGGGTTGGTGAACTTGTACACTGTTGCTGCTGTTTCATTTTTCAGTCAGTAGTCTAGGCATGGGGAACTCCACAGTATACACTATAGTGTCAAAAGTATTGGGACACCTGCCTTTACATGAACTTTTAATGGCATCCCAGTCTTAGTGCGTAGGGTTCAATATTGAGTTGGCTCCACCCTTTGCAGCTATAACAGCTTCAACTCTTCTGGGAAGGCTGTCCACTAAGGATTAGGAGTGTGTCTATGGGAATGTTTGACCATTCTTCCAGAAGCGCATTTGTGAGGTCAGGCACTGATGTTGGCTGAGAAGGCCTGGCTCACAGCCTGCGATCTAATTTCATCCCAAAGTTGTTCTATTGGGTTGAGGTCAGGACTCTGTGCAAGTCAGTCAAGTTCCTCCACCTCAAACTTGCTTGTCCATGCCAAGCCCAAGCTCTGAGAAACAACCCCACACCATAATCCCCCCTCCACCAAATGGTTTGGAGGTCAGTCAAGTTCCTCCACCCCAAACTAGCTCATCCATATCTTTATGGACCTTGCTTTGTGCACTGGTGCGCAGTCATGTTGGAAAAAGAAGGGGCCATCTGCAAACTGTTCCCACAAAGTTGGGAGCATGAAATTGTCCAAAAAGTCTTGGTATGCTGACGTCTTAAGAGTTGGAACTAAGGGGCCAAGCCCAACCCCTGAAAAACAACCCCCCACACCATAATCCCCCCTCCACCGAATGATTTGGAGGTCAGTCAAGTTCCTCCACCCCAAACTCACTCATCCATGTCTTTATGGATCCTTGCTTTGTGCACTGGTGCGCAGTCATGTTGGAACAGGAAGGGGCCGTCCCCAAACTGTTCCCACAAAGTTGGGAGCATGAAATTGTCCAAAATCTCTTGGTATGCTGACACCTTAAGAGTTCCCTTCACTGGAACTAAGGGGCCAAGCCCAACCCCTGAAAAACAACCCCCCACACCATAATCCCCCCTCCACCAAATGGTTTGGAGGTCAGTCAAGTTCCTCCACCCCAAACTCGCTCATCCATGTCTTTATGGACCTTGCTTTGTGCACCGCTCCAAATCATTTGATCAAATAATGGAAATTGTAACATTGTAACGATAATATTTCTATATAACATGTTACAAATTCCATCAAATAATTCAACATGTTCCCATTTTGTTCTCTTCCTGTTCAGCTCAACCCTAAAGAAATTGGTTTAAGCTTTAAATACGCGTTTCGGTTGTCAATAGATCTGATTAGTAAAAACGTAAACTGAGCAAAATTATGTCAGATCCAATTAAAATAATAGAGGACATGACAAGTCTCATATCACCGGTGGGCCTTGGCAGCGGAGGGTCAGAGGTCGCCTATTACTGGGGTTGACCAGTCCATGCACGTTACATATATAATTTATTGTTTCCATGATGGAAGACATCAGTTGTGTGGGTCTAACTGTGACAGGCGGCCTTAATATTTCATGCTTTTCCCGGAAGAGTTCTGACGGGTGAAGGATGTATAGCATTGCTGATGGATGGGGGTCTGCAGGTCTGGCCAATACGGAGCTCTCTGCACAATTTAAAAGGGAACATTAAAAAAATATAGACACAAGATATCATTTTTATGTGCGGCAACTTCTGTATATTGCTGGAGAGAAAACGTGACACTGTGTGTTCTCTAACCACCGGATCCTGGCTGTGGTGTTTCATTGGAAAGGGGTCAGTGCAGGAGATGAGAGATGTCAGTGCAGGAGATGAGAGATGTCAGTGCGGGAGATGAGAGGGGTCAGTTCGGGAGATGAGAGGGGTCAGTGTGGGGAGATAAGAGGGGTCAGTGTGGGCGATGAGGGGTCAATGCCGGGAGATGAGAGGGGTCAGTGCGGGGAGATGAAAGGGGTCAGTGCAGGAGATGAGAGGGGTCAGTGTGGGAGATGAGGGGTCAGTGCCGGGAGATGAGAGGGGTCAGTGCCGGGAGATGAGAGGGGTCAGTGCCGGGAGATGAGAGGGGTCAGTGCCGGGAGATGAGAGGGGTCAGTGCAGGGAGATGAGAGGGGTCAGTGCAGGGACATGAGAGTGGTCAGTGCGGGGAGGTGAAAGGGGTCAGTGCCGGGAGATGAGAGGAGTCAGTGGAGAGAGATGAGAGAGGTCAGTGTGGGAGAAGAGAGGAGTCAGTGCGGGAGATGAGAGGGGTCAGTGCAGGGAGATAAGAGAGATCAGTGCAGGGAGAAGAGAAATCAGTGCAGGGAGATGAGAGGGATCAGTGCAGGGAGATGGGAGGGGTCAGTGCAGGGAGAAGAGAGATCAGTGCAGGGAGATGAGAGGGGTCAGTGCGGGGAGATGAGAGGGGTCAGTGCGGGGAGATGAGAGGGGTCAGTGCGGGGAGATGAGAGGGGTCAGTGCGGGGAGATGAGAGGGTTCAGTGCGGGGAGATGAGGGGGGTCAGGGCAGGGATATGAGAGGGGTCAGGGCAGGGAGATGAGAGAGGGCAGGGAGATGAGAGGGTTCAGTGCGGGGAGATGAGAGGGTTCAGTGCGGGGAGATGAGAGGGGTCAGTGCGGGGAGATGAGAGGGTTCAGTGCGGGGAGATGAGAGGGTTCAGTGCGGGGAGATGAGAGGGGTCAGTGCGGGGAGATGAGAGGGGTCAGTGCGGGGAGATGAGAGGGTTCAGTGCGGGGAGATGAGAGGGTTCAGTGCGGGGAGATGAGAGGGGTCAGTGCGGGGAGATGAGAGGGGTCAGTGCGGGAAGATGAGGGGTCAGTGTGGGGAGATGAGAGGGGTCAGTGTGGGGAGATGAGAGGGGTCAGTGTGGGGAGATGAGAGGGGTCAGTGCCGGGAGATGAGAGGGGTCAGTGCCGGGGGATGAGAGGGGTCAGGGCAGTGAGATGAGAGTGGTCAGTGTGGGAGATGAGAGGGGTCAGTGTGAGAGATGAGAGAGGTCAGTGCAGGAGATGAGAGGGGTCAGTGCGGGGACATGAGAGGGGTCAGTGCAGGGAGATGAGAGGGGTCAGTGTGGGAAGATGAGAGGGGTCAGTGTGGGAAGATGAGAGGGGTCAGTGTGGGGAGATGAGAGGGGTCAGTGCGGGGAGATGAGAGGGGTCAGTGCCGGGAGATGAGAGGGGTCAGTGCTGGGGGATGAGAGGGGTCAGGGCAGAGAGATGAGAGGGGTCAGTGTGGGAGATGAGAGGGGTCAGTGTGAGAGATGAGAGAGGTCAGTGCAGGAGATGAGAGAGGTCAGTGCAGGAGATGAGAGGGGTCAGTGCGGGGACATGAGAGGGGTCAGTGCGGGGAGATGAGAGGGGTCAGTGCGGGGAGATGAGAGGGGTCAGTGCGGGGAGATGAGAGGGGTCAGTGCGGGGAGATGAGAGGGGTCAGTGCGGGGAGATGAGAGGGGTCAGTGCAGGGAGATGAGAGGGGTCAGTGTGGGAGATGAGAGAGGTCAGTGCGGGGACATGAGAGGGGTCAGTGTGGGAGATGAGAGGGGTCAGTGCGGGGACATGAGAGGGGTCAGTGCAGGGAGATGAGAGGGGTCAGTGCGGGAGATGAGAGGGGTCAGGGCAGGGAGATGAGAGGGGTCAGTGCGGGAGATGAGAGGGGTCAGTGCGGGAGATGAGAGGGGTCAGGGCAGGGAGATGAGAGAGGTCAGTGCGGGAGATGAGAGGGGTCAGGGCAGGGAGATGAGAGGGGTCAGTGCGGGGACATGAGAGGGGTCAGTGCAGGGAGATGAGAGGGGTCAGTGCGGGAGATGAGAGGGGTCAGGGCAGGGAGATGAGAGCGGTCAGTGCGGGAGATGAGAGGGGTCAGTGCGGGAGATGAGAGGGGTCAGGGCAGGGAGATGAGAGAGGTCAGTGCGGGAGATGAGAGGGGTCAGGGCAGGGAGATGAGAGGGGTCAGTGCAGGAGATGAGAGGGGTCAGTGCGGGGACATGAGAGGGGTCAGTGCAGGGAGATGAGAGGGGTCAGTGCGGGAGATGAGAGGGGTCAGGGCAGGGAGATGAGAGCGGTCAGTGCAGGGACATGAGAGGGGTCAGTGCAGGGAGATGAGAGGGATCAGTGCGGGGAGATGAGAGGGGTCAGTGCGGGGAGATGAGAGGGGTCAGTGCGGGGAGATGAGAGGGGTCAGTGCGGGGAGATGAGAGGGTTCAGTGCGGGGAGATGAGAGGGGTCAGTGCGGGGAGATGAGAGGGGTCAGTGCGGGGAGATGAGAGGGTTCAGTGCGGGGAGATGAGAGGGGTCAGTGTTGGGAGATGAGAGGGGTCAGTGTGGGAAGATGAGAGGGGTCAGTGTGGGGAGATGAGAGGGGTCAGTGCGGGGAGATGAGAGGGGTCAGTGCCGGGAGATGAGAGGGGTCAGGGCAGTGAGATGAGAGGGGTCAGTGTGGGAGATGAGAGGGGTCAGTGTGAGAGATGAGAGAGGTCAGTGCGGGGAGATGAGAGGGGTCAGTGTGGGGAGATGAGAGGGGTCAGTGCGGGGAGATGAGAGGGGTCAGTGCGGGGAGATGAGAGGGGTCAGTGCGGGGACATGAGAGGGGTCAGTGCGGGGAGATGAGAGGGGTCAGTGCGGGAGATGAGAGGGGTCAGTGCGGGAGATGAGAGGGGTCAGTGCGGGAGATGAGAGGGGTCAGTGCGGGGAGATGAGAGGGGTCAGTGCGGGGAGATGAGAGGGGTCAGTGTGGGAGATGAGAGGGGTCAGTAGAGGGAGGTGAGAGGGGTCAGTAGAGGGAGGTGAGAGGGGTCAGTGCGGGGACATGAGAGGGGTCAGTGCAGGGAGATGAGAGGGGTCAGTGCGGGAGATGAGAGGGGTCAGTGCAGGGAGATGAGAGGGGTCAGTGCGGGAGATGAGAGCGGTCAGGGCAGGGAGATGAGAGGGGTCAGGGCAGGGAGATGAGAGGGGTCAGTGCGGGAGATGAGAGGGGTCAGGGCAGGAGATGGACTTCTCCCTTTATAACTAAAGATCATCTCACCATTACAGCAAAGAGGAGGTTCCATAGTCTTGTCCTAGGGTGACTACAAAGCTCCTCCATCAGCTGGGAATAAAGGAGAAATCCATGTGAAAAAAAAGTAAATACAGCCATCAAGCTGGCAAGCTGCAATATATGAAAACTCTCTCCCATTCCCATCTATGTATTGTGTTGTATTGTACTGCATCAGGTTAGTATTGTTTTGAGGTATGCTGACACCTAGTGGCTGTTTAGAGCCACTACAACTTGTGTATTTGTGATTTTTGGTTTCTTCCTCCGTTCTTCCCTTCCTATTTAGTGCTAGTAAGTTCAGCCCAACCCATTTCTTCCACGTTTCCGCTAGTCAGTGTTAGTTATTTGCAGGAACGGGACAAGTTATTGTCTTTTTTACACTTCAGTAGACTGGAAAAAACATCTTCTGCACTGCAATTAGCTGACGTAAAAAATTATGTAGGATTCAACTTCTGTGTCTTAATGAAGAGTTCAACTGCCTGTGGATGGTGCCAAGTCAGCGGGTGACCATACCGTCTCTGAGGTGGTGTGGCCAATGCGTAAAGCAGTATTTGAAGCAGGAACAGGTGGGATGTGAGATGCAGTCTGTTACTACATCACATTTCCTGAGTCCGGAGTTTTGCTTTAAGCCTGTTTGCCGGAGCCGTCCGTCATCAAATCCCAAATCGCAGGCAGGTACGCAGATGGAGGTCACCATCATGTCAAGTCAGCGTTCCCTCATTGCTGTCCCCTCCCCTCCTGATGAAATATTTGGCCCCCCCCCCCGAGGGATGGAGAGAAGTTAACGAGGGTGTTTATTAATCAGAGGGGGGAACGTTCATCATCCCAGCTTGACGTATGAATGTGCCACTCCTGACTGCAAGGCGGCAGATTGATTGAGAACAACGCTGATCGATGGCCGCGCTCCGCGAGACGTGTACCGTAATAATTTATTTTTTTTCCCCCACAGCCGTTCGAGTCTAATCACAAGGGGTTAATCGGATCTGCGGAATTTAGAGCGCAATATTTTATCCGTAATCGCTACTTCGTATAATAAACGATACATCGGATGACTTTTAACCACTTCAGCTCCGGAAGATTTTACCCACTTCCCGACCAGCCCAATTTTTTTTTGTGATACGGCACTGCGTTGCTTTAACTGACAATTGCGCGGTCGTGCGGCGTTGTACCTTAATAATATTCCTCTTGCTATCCCCCTTTTTTCACTTTTTTGCACATATTTTTTTCCATTTGAATATTCAAAGAGACAATTGTTTCTATGTTTATTTTTTGATATTTTGGATACACTTTTATTGGATTATTTATCCTTGTTGTTTATTTTTTGGTCAAAGAATACTTTTTGATGTTATTGTGTTGCACTATTTGCATATTGGGATGTGATAGAGATATATATATATATATATATATATATATATATATATATATATATATATATATATATATATATATATATATATAAATAATTATTATATATATTATATTTATAGCGCCCTTTTTCATCAAAAGATCTCAAAGTGCTACAGGTTAAAAATAAACAGAAAAATGAACAGGTTTTGAGATATATATATATATATATATATATATATATATATATATATATATAAATTTTTTTTTATATATAAGAATTGTTTTAGCCTATTTAGCGCTGCTTCACTATATCTTATACCCAAATATGATTAATGCCCTTTTTTTGCTCCCATAAATAGAGCTTTCTTTTGGTGGTATTTGATCACCTCTGCGTTTTTTTTAATTTCTTTGCGCTATAAACAAATAAAGCCCGACAAATTTTTTGTTTTTACTAGTAATGGCGGCGATTTTTAGCGGGACTGCGACATTGCGGCGGACAAATCTGACACTAAGACCCCTTTCACACTGGAGGAGTTTTTCAGGCGCTTTAGCGCTAAAAATAGCGCCTGTAAAGCGCCTGAAAAAAGTCTCCGCTGCAATCCCAGTGTGCGCTGGCAGGGGGCGTCACAAAAAGTCCTGCCAGCAGCTTCTTTGCAGCGCTGTAGAAGCGGTGAATACATCGCTCCTAAAGCGCCCCTGCCCATTGAAAACAATGGGGGCAGCGGCACCTTGCGGGCGGATTTAACGCTTTTACGGCCGCTAGCAGGGGTTAAAACCGCCCCGCTAGCGGCCGAATAGCGCCGCTAAAACAACGGTAAACCGGCGCTAAAAATAGCGCCGCTTTACCGCCAACGCCCGGGGCGGCTCAGTGTCAAAGGGCTTTAAGTGACACTTTTTGGGGACCGGTGACACCAACACAGTGAGTGCTAAAAAAAAAAAAAAAAAAAAAGTGTACTGACATACTGACACTGGCAGGGAAGGGGTTAACATCAGGGGCGATCAAGGGGTTAAGTGTGCTCCTAGGGAGGTGCTTTCTAACTGTGTGGGGGACGGATGCGCTAGAGGGAAAGAGAGATCCGTGTTTTAGATTTTAAAGGTGACAACAGTGGACCGCGCCTGCATCCCGTGTGGAAATCCCCTCTCCATCCGAAGCCAACATGACAGGGTGACAACCTAGGAGAACAATATGGAGACAGAGCCGAGCGTTGTCACCCTATAACAGGAAGTGCCTGAAAAAGGATCCTCGTGGCAGGATCACCGGGGGGGTTATTTTAATGAAAGCTGCAGATTCATATTATGTATTATTCATATTATTATATTTTTAAACGACATGGACATGTTATGGATTTTATGAGATTTTTGGGTTTATGTGGGCTTTATTAATTCGCCAACAGTACAGCCCCCCGTAGGAGCCAGACAATTGCGTCAAATTACGGAGCGGTGTGTGTCAGTTGCCGTCCGTTGCTCACCACGGCGGGGGCGCTCTATCGCCGAATAAGACTGCCTGAAGTCATGTGCTGATGCCTGCAAGCTCAGCCTGAGGGGCTATCGAATGTGGAGCCGGAACTTTTTTTGGCACATTCTACTTGAGAAAGTCGTTTTTAGAATTATTATTATTTTTTTTTTTTTTTTTTACTTTTTACAAAACTTTGTTTTTATCCGGAGCGCCCCTTTAAGGAAAGTTTGGAGTCCGTTCTCAAGAGAGCGCGTCAGTCCTCCAACGCCAATCCGATCCTTGTGCTCTCAGACCGGTTTGAGGTCACAGCTCCAGGTGGACTCAGAGTGCCGGCATTGACTCCCTCGGAATCGATCGCCGTCTCCCCCTCCGCCCCCCCCCCCCAGACACAGCGTCTCCATCGTTGCCCCCGATATATTAACCACTTCCTAAAACGGGACGCGCGGTGTAAGAATAACTCCCGCTATCGATCCCGCCAGGAGCGTGGGACGCTATTTTTTTTTTTTTTCCGATGAGCGCGCCGACATGAACTGCAGACCTGCTAATTATCTTCTTAAATAGACTGTGCCATAGAAACCGCAGGGAAAGAGAGTCGCAGAGAGGAGCTCGGCTTTCCGAGTGCGTCCCCTGGAGCCTTCACAAGTGACAGTCTCTTTGTTTTGGACGAGGACAAGGTCAGATGGGGAGATAAGGAACTTTATTGGAGCGCGGCACCTGCGGAGAACGCAAAGGGCCCTCGCCGATCAAAGCGTGTTCTGAACGATGCGTCTGTAGTGCCTCAAAGAAGCCGTCACGTTTCAACGCTGCCCTTCAAGATGACAGAGAGGATCATCTTGTATCAAGATGCTGTAGACAGTTCTTTTGATGATGTCCTGGATTCCGGTGCCAGCAAACGAGGGGTTACGTTTACATAAGGGAGGGTTAGTGTTGGGGTTCCAATGTGCGGGGGTTAGTGTTTGGGTTAACAGGTTAGTGTTGGGGTTGTAGGGTGGGTTAGTTTTGGGGTTGTAGGGAGGGGTACTCTTGGATTTAAAGGGAGGGTTAGTGTTGAGGTTATAGGATGGGATAGTAGTGTTTTGGGTTACAGGCTCCTTTTAGTGTTGGGGTTACATGATGGGTTAGCATTATTGACAGGGTTTAGTGTTAGGGTTACAGAATGGGTTACTGTTGGGGTTGTAGGGTGGGTTAGTGTTGGGGTTACAGGGTGGGTTAGTGTTTCGGTTACAGGATGGGTTAGTGTTGGGATTACAGGATGGGTCAGTGTTGGAGGTTACATGCTGGGTTAGTGTTGAGGTTACAGGATGGGTTAGCGTTGGGTGTTACAGGATGGGTCAGTGTTGGGATTACAGGATGGGTCAGTGTTGGGGTTACAGGATGGGTCAGTGTTGGGGGTTAAAGGATGGGTCAGTGTTGGGGGTTACAGGATGAGTCAGTGTTGGGATTACAGGATGGGTCAGTGTTGGGGTTACAGGATGGGTCAGTGTTGGGGTTTCAGGATGGGTCAGTGTTGGGGTTACAGGATGGGTTAGTGTTGTGATTGTAGGGTGGGTTAGTGTTGGGGTTACAGGGTGGGTTAGGTTTACAGGGTGGGCTAGTGTTGGGGTTACAGGGTGGGTTAGTTTTGAGGTTACATGATGGGTTGGTGTTGGGGTTACAGGATGGGTTAGTGTTGGGGTTACAGGATGGGTTAGTGTTGTGGTTGTAGGGTGGGTTAGTGTTGGGATTATAGGATGGGTTAGTGTTGGGATTATAGGATGGGTCAGTGTTGGGATTACAGGATGGGTCAGTGTTGGGATTACAGGATGGGTCAGTGTTGGGATTACAGGATGGGTCAGTGTTGGGATTACAGGATGTGTCAGTGTTGGGGTTACAGGATGGGTTAGTGTTGTGGGTTACCAGGGTCTTTTAGTGTTGGGGTTACATGATGGATTAGCATTATTGACAGGGTTTAGTGTTAGGGTTACAGAATGGGTTAGTGTTGGGGTTACAGGTTGGCTTAGTGCTGGGGTTACAGGGTGGGTTAGTGTTGAGGTTACATGCTGGGTCAGTGTTGGGGTTACAGGATGGGTTAATGTTGGGGTTGTAGGGGCGGGTAAGTGTTGGGATTACAGGATGGGCTAGTGTTTGGGTTGTAGGATGAGTTAGTGTTGGGGGTGTAGGGTGGGTTAGTGTTGGGGGTGTAGGGTGGGTTAGTGTTTGGGTTTTAGGATGGGTTAGTGTTGGGGGTGTGGGGTGGTTTAGTGTTGGGGTTGTAGGGTGGGTTAGTGTTGGGGTTGTAGGGTGGGTTAGTGCTGGGATTAATGGGTGGGTTAGTGTTGGGGTTGTAGGGTGGGTTAGTGTTGGGGTTGTAGGGTGGTTCATTGTTGGGGTTGTAGGGTGGTTCATTGTTGGGGTTGTAGGGTGGGTTAGTGTTGGGGTTGTAGGATGGGTTAGTGTTGGGGTTGTAGGATGGGTTAGTGTTGGGGTTGTAGGGTGGTTCAGTGTTGGGGGTGTAGGGTGGTTCAGTGTTGGGGGTGTAGGGTGGGTTAGTGTTGGGGTTGTAGGGTGGTTCAGTGTTGGGGTTGTAGGATGGGTTAGTGTTTGGGTTTTAGGGTGGTTCAGTGTTGGGGGTGTAGGGTGGTTCAGTGTTGGGGGTGTAGGGTGGGTTAGTGTTGGGGTTGTAGGGTGGTTCAGTGTTGGGGTTGTAGGGTGGGTTTGTGTTGGGGTTGTAGGGTGGGTTAGTGTTGGGATTAATGGGTGGGTTAGTGTTGGGGTTGTAGGGTGGGTGAGTGTTGGGGTTGTAGGGTTGGTTAGTGTTGGGGTTGTAGGGTGGGTTAGTGTTGGGGTTGTGAGGGTGGTTCAGTGTTGGGGTTGTAGGGTGGGTTAGTGTTGGGGTTGTAGGATGGGTTAGTGTTGGGGTTATAGGGTGGGTTAGTGTTGGGGTTGTAGGGTGGGTTAGTGTTGATGTTGTAGGGTGGGTTAGTGCTGGGATTAATGGGTGGGTTAGTGTTGATGTTGTAGGGTGGGTTAGTGTTGATGTTGTAGGGTGGGTTAGTGTTGATGTTGTAGGGTGGGTTAGTGCTGGGATTAATGGGTGGGTTAGTGTTGATGTTGTAGGGTGGGTTAGTGTTGGCGTTGTAGGGTGGGTTAGTGTTGGGGTTGTAGGGTGGGTTAGTGTTGGGGTTGTAGGGTGGGTTAGTGTTGATGTTGTAGGGTGGTTCAGTGTTGGGGTTGTAGGGTGGGTTAGTGCTGGGATTAATGGGTGGGTTAGTGTAGATGTTGTAGGGTGGGTTAGTGTTGGCGTTGTAGGGTGGGTTAGTGTTGGGGTTGTAGGGTGGGTTAGTGCTGGGATTAATGGGTGGGTTAGTGTTGGGGTTGTAGGGTGGGTTAGTGTTGGGGTTGTAGGGTGGGTTAGTGTTGGGGTTGTAGGGTGGTTCAGTGTTGGGGTTGTAGGGTGGGTTAGTGTTGGCGTTGTAGGGTGGATTAATGCTGGGATTAATGGGTGGGTTAGTGTTGGGGTTACAGGATGAGGTAGTATTGGGCTGTAAGAAGGGTTAGTGTTGGGGTACAGAATATTATTTTGTGGTAAAGTACATTTTCAAGTGAACATTTCTCAGTACATTCGATGACATAATGCATGTCGTTTAAAAGTACTTCAACATTTAATTTAAATTTAACATCCGATTTGGAAACAAATGGCTTTCACCGAATGGAAACCAAATTAACTATTCAAAATTTTGTTCGAACGTGAAAAATGTCCATTCTGACGTCTCAGATTTTCCCATTACTGCGCTCAAAGCTCAATGAGCCAATCAGTTCCTGTGCTGACATTAAGCCTGCTGATAGGAGGAGAGAGCAGAGCGACAGAGAGATGATCCCATTACTACGCTGCTTCTCCTTTCACGGTTCAGTCCTCGGCTGGGAGGGCAGGTCTAAAATGAGTTGAGTGATGCTGGCCATCAGGCTGAGGACATCTAGTATCAAAAGAAAAGTACTGGAAGGGAAACCCTCTAGATTGAAGGTGACAATTGCAGCATAAAATGGTTATATTATATTTAACGGTTCTGTTTCAAAATTTGTACCATCGCAAGGCCCCAGATAAACCTCAAATTCTCCCATTCGCAAATGCTCCGCCACCCGCCGTCGTTCATGGCGAGACATCCACCTGCCTATGAGCTGCCGAATCCGCGGCAGCGGTGATGTTTGCCGTTGTCGCAGAATCTTCCACAATAGGCCTCCCTGTCATCTATTCTCAGAAACGGAGAAGGGGATGACACCGGCAGACCCCCAATCGTTGGAATCTTGATGTTGTATCATTGTTCAGCATTGAAATCTGTCACCCCCGCCTTCCCTTCGCCGCGTTTCGTCTCCGAGCGGAGGTCGCCAGGCTCAGGTTCAGGGACGGGTCCACTTGTTATTTCTCCTTTCCCCATTGTTCTGCACCAGCAAGGAGTGGAGGAGGGGGCGTGCGGAATTGTTCTGATTGCGGCACTTGGAGGAAAATAAAGAGGGCTTGTTGTGCGCCGCTAACTGAAAACCGCCTCCAGCTTTGTTTATACAAACGTTGAATCCGAGAGAGAGAACAAAGGAGGACGAAGAGGACCAGGCGAGGCGAAGCGAGGAGGTCGAAGGATCCCGCGTCGGGGTGTCAAGAATTTCTAACCTTCAATAAAGGGGAGAACAAATCAGAAAGATATAATGAAGGGAAATGGAAGAGAAACTTCCAGAGAATCTTTGAATATCTGAAACTTCTATGAACTGCAAATTGCCTAAATTGTGGCAGAATAATAACTGTAATTCAGCATTCTGACTTTTAAGGGAAGGCGTGCGGGTTCAAAGACGAGCGCGGCCATTGTTGACTTAAAGGCGCAGGATCAACTTCATTTTGCTGAGTGACAGGTCAGACTTCACTGGCTGCATGCTTTTTCTGGGTCTTGTATTTAGAGTGACAGCCCTCTTAAAAAAGAATATTTTGGAAAGTCGCCTCCGGTATCAGTGGTGGCCGGTGCTAATTTTCCTTGGGGGGGATGGGGGGGGCAGCAAACAGTGCCTAAAAGACCGCAGATCTCTCCATAAAGAGGACCTGACATGGCCCAGGCTGTCACAAAGGGTTTTGTTCATCCCTTGTGATAGCAATAAAGTTAATCCAAAAAAAATGTAAAAAAATAGGTTTTGTATAAAAGAAATAATAAAAAAAAAAAAAAGTTAAGCACCCCCCGTCCTCCCACGCTTTACACGCAAATGCGAACGCATATGTTACTCCCGCACGCATATGTAAACGATGATCGCGCCACACAAGGGAGCTATTGTCACGAAGCGTCATAGCGAGGGCAATAATTCTAGCACCAGGCCTCCTGTGAAACTCTAAACTGGTAACCGGTAAAGGTGTTTTAAAGCGACGCCTATGGAGAATTTTAAGCACCGTAGTTTGCCGGCATTCCACGGGCAGACGCAATTTTAAAGCCTGACATGTTGGGTATCTATTTAGTTTGCGTAACATCATCTTTTATATTGTACAAAAAACAAAAAAAAAATTGGGGTAATTATTGTGGTTTTTTTTTTTTTTTTTTTTTTTTTTATTAATTAATTAAAATGTATTTAAAAAAATAAAAATAAAAATTGCATTAGAAAAACTGCTGCGCAAATACCATGTGACATTAAAAAAAATATATATTTTATTTATTTTGCATAAAATGTATTATTATAAAACAAAAATGATATATACGTATACAGTCAAAATAATAAAAATGTATATTTTGCGTGTGTGTATTTTTATTTATGTATTTAAAAAAAATATATATATATCTAAAATATAAAATACACGCAATATACATTTTCATTATTTTGACTGTATATATATATATATATTCATTATTTTGACTGTGTATGTGTGTGTGTATATATATATATATATATATTTATATATATATATACAGTATTATATATATGTATTATGGCAACTTGTATTATGGCAATTATATATATATATAATTTTTTTTTTAAATAAAAATACACACACGCAAAATATACAAAATATACATTTTCATTATTTTGACTATGTATGTATATATATATATATATATATATATATATATATATATATATATATATATATATATATATATATATATATATATATATATATATATATATATGTATGTATGTGTATATAAATATATATATATATATATATATGTATATATGTGTATATATATATATATATATATATGGTATATCATGCAAGCAGATGACGCACATTTCACTATTCCTAATATAATAATTGATCCCCTGCCCTTTCCCTCTCCAGTAATAAATCGTCTCTAATAAGGTATAGACTCTGTAATAAACTCTCTTCTCTTAGTACATAACTCCTCCGGGGGTCTCTGAAATACAAAGTCCTTCACAAGCTTACAGCTTTCCACCTCTTAACGTGAAGCGATGGTGGCGTTTGTTCTCTGCACTGTGTCAGCATCCTTCATGAATCTCGCAATTTTCGCCGCCTCCTGTCGACCATTCGCAAAAAAGAAAAAAAAAAAAAGCTCTCAAAGTTTATACGCGGCTTGTCCAATAAAGCGCTCTAATGATCCCCAATCCCTGGGTCACTCCTGCCGGCGCTGCGGATCCCCTCGCTATTTGCCGAACACTAAAGTAAAATAATGGCCTATCGTCTTTGAAGCGCCGGTAAAATATTCTTCCTTCCGTGCGCGTGTTTGGGAAAAAATGTGTTCGCTTTATGGCTAATAAATGTGAGAAATCATCCCATTCCTTCCTGGAGGAACACGGGATCCTTCCCGCTGATGGAGAGATATTTCCACGAATAAAATAATAGAATCGCATTGTTTGACATCTGATAAGATTTATTCCTGATTTCAAGGTAAACTACTTCCATCCAGTGCCTATTATGAGTTATTATCGTTAACTTTACTTTTTTTTTGGGTGGGGTGTCTTGTTTTGCTGTTCCATATTTTTATGATGGTATTTTATATCAGGATCTCCTTCTAGTGCTTGTCTATATATCTGATAAATGCAACATCCTTGCTTAAATCTTGACAAAAATGAAAGATCTGTCCACCCAAAACTGGTATCCCAAAGATCAACCTCCTGACAGTCTTTTCGATCTCAGAGTTAGTTTCCAGGTCTGCACACCCGCTGTGCCCATTATGAGGGGTTCCCACCATCCCTGTGCTGAGTTCCCGGGTCTGTACACCTGATGTGCCCATTATGAGGGGTTCCCACCATCCCTGTGCTGAGTTCCCGGGTTTGTACACCTGCTGTGCCCATTATAAATCCTATACCAGAGTTTCTCAACCAGGGTGCCATTTGTGGGCCCCGGGTGGCCCTGAATCAACTTCATGAGTTGCCATGGTCCGGGCAGGCCAGGGCCACCACTAGCACCATTTACGCTCTGGGGTCAGGAAACACGGTGTCATGCGTAGCCATAGGGATGGTGGCTGGCTCGCTTGTATTATGGCAACTCTGATGCAGGGCTGACCCCAGCATTAAGGAGAAGACAGAAGCCTAATTTTTCCAGACCTCCTCCACCTTCTGCCACACTGCTGGGGCCAAAAGTTAGGCTCTGTTATAGGCGGATTCTGATGTGATGGAGGGACCTCTGATGTGATGGGGGGACCTCTGATGTGATGGGGGGACCTCTGATGTGATGGGGGGACCTCTGATGTGATGGGGGACCTCTGATGTGATGGAGGGACCTCTGATGTGATGGAGGGACCTCTGATGTGATGGAGGGACCTCTGATGTGATGGGGGGACCTCTGATGTGATGGGGGGGACCTCTGATGTGATGGGGGGGACCTTTTCTGTGATGGGGGGGACCTTTTCTGTGATGGGGGGGACCTCTGATGTGATATGGGGGGGACCTCTGATGTGATGGGGAGAACCTTTTCTGTGATGGGGGGACCTCTGATGTGATGGGGGGACCTTTTCTGTGATGGGGGGGACCTCTGTGATATGGGGGGACCTCTGATGTGATGGGGGGGACCTCTGATGTGATGGGGAGAACCTTTTCTGTGATGGGGGGACCTCTGATGTGATTGTGATGGGGAGAACCTTTTCTGTGATGGGGGGACCTCTGATGTGATGGGGGGACCTCTGATGTGATGGGGGGGACCTTTTCTGTGATGGGGGGGACCTCTGTGATGGGGGGGACCTCTGTGATATGGGGGGGACCTCTGATGTGATGGGGGGGACCTCTGATGTGATGGGGAGAACCTTTTCTGTGATGGGGGACCTCTGATGTGATGGGGGCGTCTGATATGATGGGAGGACCTCTGATTTTGATAGGGAACCTCTGATGTGATATGGGGGGGGACCTCTGTGATAGGGGAACCCTCCCTCCTCACAGCAAATACACATACACATTCCATAATACTTTTCTCCCAGACAGACACAATAGAACAATGGAATACAGCCACACCCCAAACGACCCAGTAAGCAGACAATATAAAATGTGTGTGTGTGTGTGTGTGTGTTTATATATATATACATACATAGACACACACAACATTCCAGTGTGGTTGTACAGCGAGTCCAATTAGTACAGATCAGACTGGGGTTCTCGGTTACCCTGTGCCCCTAATAGACACATGGTAACTTAGACATAGGAGATGCATGGGGATGTGAAACAAGGGTTTCCCAACCTCTCCAAGGGATTCTGGGTTCCACGGGCCCCCCGCCCAAAATGACTCCCGTCACAGGGGGGGACCTCTGATGTGATGGGAGGGGACCTCTAATGTGATGGAAGGGGACCTCTGATGTGATGGGAGGACCTCTGATGTGGTGGGAGGACCTCTGATGTGATGGAGGACCTCTGATGTGATGAGGGGACCTCTGATGTGATGGGGGAACCTCTGATGTGGAGTAGGCTCTGATCTGAAATGGGGGCCTGATGTGATGGGTGACCTCTGATGTGATGGGGGAACCTCTGATGTGATGGGGGAACCTCTGATGTGATGGGTGACCTCTGATGTGATGAGGGGACCTCTGATGTGGAGTAGGCTCTGATCTGAAATGGGGGCCTGATGTGATGGGTGACCTCTGATGTGATGGGGGAACCTCTGATGTGATGGGTGACCTCTGATGTGATGGGGGAACCTCTGATGTGATGGGTGACCTCTGATGTGATGGGTGACCTCTGATGTGATGAGGGGACCTCTGATGTGATGGGGGGGGGAACTCTGAGGTGATGGAGGGACCTCTGATGTGGTGGAGGAACGCTGAAAAAGCGTCGGTCACATGATGCTTGGGGGGGGGTCCTCTTCCTGGAGGCGGGTGGTCCTCTATACATAATGACATCGGTGCCACTCTCCACATCGGTACAAAGTGAGAACAGGATGCTCTGGTGACCGGCGTTGTGCAAACATGCTTATTACGCTTTTGGTGCTTCTTCTGGATTCCTGACTCCCATGACCCACCTGTGAAACTTGGAAATTTGACTCGCATGCGCCAAAAACGCATTGCGGGTGCATTTTTTTATGTCTCTTTTACCAATCAATGGGAGGTGCATTTCTGATGCGTTTTTGAAACGGCACCAAAGATGTAGCATGCAGGACTTTTCAGAACGCACCGCAGCGCACTGACATAAAGGTTCCCATATGAAAAGGGAAATGGTTTTATTGCGTTTTACAGCTGCGTTTTAGCGCAACAAAAGTGCATCAATGTGAATGAGGCCTAAAACCTTCATCGCTCATCCAAATACCACCCCCCCAACATCCACCCTCCTCCTTTAGTCTCATGTCTAATAACAAATGACAGGTGCTCTTCTGTCGTTATCAGGCGGGCGATAGCCGAGCGAGGTCCGCTCCCGACGCCCCCTATTTACGCTCCATAATAATCCTGATTGCAGCAGAGAAACAAAATCTCCCAACAAAAGTGCAGGGGAAAAAAAAAAAACCCGTCGAGGAGACGTTATGAAGATGAAAGATGTGATATTTTGGAAAGGTCTGAAAATTGTGCCAGCAAAGCTATTTCATCCGTTCTGTGGGGAAGACTGATTGACGGAGCCGCGATGTTATCCTCAAAGTCAAAATAGCATTTTAAACAGTTTGAAGAGTAAAATCTGCATCTGCCGGGAAAAAAAAAAAAAAAAGGCAAAACGCGTAGTTTCCTGTGCGGGGAAGGTTGTACGGTCGTCACCGACCCTCTGTACATATCGGCAGCTTATTATCCCGGAGCAACAATCCATCTACCCCCCTCCCGTTCCTCATCATGACCTCTTCTTTGTATGACAATCCCCGATTTTTAGACTTATGTATGGTAATGTATTAATCCTTTATGGTTTGGGGGGGGTCATTGAAGCCTAGATGATCAGATTTAGCGGCATCAGGTAAAATGACTGCAAACTCCAGCAAATTTCCCAAATTAAGAATTACTGTAACCCTTTCTGTACTAGAAGAGTAAAGGGTGGGGGGGGCAGCATTTGCCAGGCTTTGCCATAGTGTGCTCCACCGCGGTGTGTGGGGTTCGAGCTCCCTTTCCACCCATTCCACCCTCGCCGGTGCCATGTTATCTTCCTCTTCTTCCAGGTCCACCATCTTCTTGCTTGGCCCAGCGGGTGCTGGTAATGTAACTCACATGCATGCTCACAATGGAGCTGCGTTCACTCCCCGGCGGATTTTGTACGTTTGCCCACTTATACAAAGAAATGAAGGGTCTATAATTCTTATTATGATAGAGACAGAAAATCAACCCAAAAATCCAGAAAAAACACACGATACGAATGTTATAAATTGATCCCCAAGCAAAACATGACTTAGTACTTGGTGGAGAAACCCTTGTTGGCAGTGGCGGCTGGTGCCCCAAATTTTTTTGGGGGGGCGCAAACAAATTAAAACATTCTAAAAAAAAACCCCCATCAATTGCAGCCTCGCTGTACCATCAAACGTAGCCACTGTGCCCATCAATTGCCACCTCTGTACCATCAAACACAGCCACTGTGCCATCAATTGCCGCCACTGTGCCCATCAATTACCTCCACTGTGCCCGTCAATTGTCTCCACTGTGCCATCAATTGCCGCCACTGTGCCCATCAATTGCCTCCACTGTGCCCATCAAACGCTGCCACTGTGCCCTTCAAACGCTGCCACTGTGCCCTTCAAACGCTGCCACTGTGCCCATCAATTGCTGCCACTGTGCCCATCAATTGCTGCCACTGTGCCCATCAATTGCCGCCACTGTGCCCATCAAACGCTGCCACTGTGCCCATCAATTGCCACCACTGTGCCCATCAAAGGCAGCCACTGTGCCCATCAAATGCAGCCACTGTGCCCATCAATTGCTGCCACTGTGCCCATCAATTGCTGCCACTGTGCCCATCAATTGCTGCCACTGTGCAGCCACTGTGCCATCAATTGCAGCCACTGTGCCCATCAAAAGCAGCCACTGTGACATCAATTGCCGCCACTGTGCCTATCCAATGCAGCCACTGTGCCCATCAAATGCTGCTACTGTGCCATCAATTGCCGCCACTGTGTCCATCAAAAGCAGCCACTGTGCCATCAATTGCCGCCACTGTGTCCATCAAAAGCAGCCACTGTGCCATCGATTGCCGCCACTGTGTCCATCAAAAGCAGCCACTGTGCCATCAATTGCCGCCACTGTGTCCATCAAAAGCAGCCACTGTGACATCAATTGCCGCCACTGTGCCTATCCAATGCAGCCACTGTGCCCATCAAATGCTGCCACTGTGTCCATCAAAAGCAGCCACTGTGCCATCAATTGCCGCCACTGTGCCTATCAAATGCAGCCACTGTGCTCATCAAATGCAGCCAATGTGACCATCAAATGCAGCCACTTTGCCCATCAAATGCAGCCACTGTGCCCATCAAACACTCCCACTGTGCCATATGAAATGCTGCCAGTGTGCCCCCCGCCTGCTGTCTGCACTTGCCTTGTCTCGGTGGAACAGGTCCTCGATGTCTTCTCCTGTCCTCTCTTCCTGTCCTCTGCTATGATTGGACGCCTGATAGGCGTCCAATCACAGCGCCTGTCATTATGGTGATGGGTAACAGATCTGAGCACCTGATTGGCGGAGAGGTGGTTTAGTTTTAGGAAAGCGAATATTCATTCGCTTTTCTAACACAGCTGAGCGACATGCAGGTCACCTTTTTTGATGTCTATTAGAGCCTATGGCTCTAATCAGGTGCTTCAAAAATACCCCCGCCCGGCGCCCGAATAGGGGGTGGCAGCGGCGGCCGTAAATAGATTCATGCAATGCATGAATCTACCCTGTTTCCCCGAAAATAAGACCTAGCATGATTGTCAGTGATGGCTGCAATATAAGCCCTACCCCCCAAATAAGCCCTACCCTGTTTCCCTGAAAATAAGCCCTACCCTGAAAATAAGACCTACAAGGACTTTAACTAGGGCTTATTTGGGGGGTAGGGCTCATATTGCAGCCATCACTGACAATCACGCTAGGTCTTATTTTTGGGGAAACAGGGTATCTATTGGTGCTAGAGGGGGTGGCAGGAGAGAGGGGGCGGCGCCCGTGCCCCCTTATGGACGCAGCGCCACTGCTTGTTGATGATCGCAGAGGTAAGACATTTCTTGTAGTTGGTGACCAGGTTTGCACACATCTCAGGAGGGATTTTGGTCCACTCTTCTTTACAGATCTTCTCTAAATCCTTAAGGTTTCTTGGCTGTCTCTTGGCAACTCGAAGTTTTTAGCTCCCTCCATAAATATTCTATAGGATTAAGGTCTGGAGACTGGCTAGACCACTCCATGACCTTAATGTGCTTCTTCTTGAGCCACTCCTTTTGGTGGTATGTTTTGGGTCATTGTCATGGTGGGTAGGGGGCGGAACCAAGGGACAGTACTCGCAGGTAGGTAGGTAGGAGGCGGAGTCGAGGGGTGATTCAGAAGGCGGGAGTACCTGCACCTATTCCCCCAAAGGGGAAAAAAAAAAGCCCTGTAAATAACTCAATAACTAATAAAAACAAAAGGAGTTTCTTTTTTATTGTTTTTAATTGATTTTAGCCCTGCTGAAGGGAGGTCGGGGCCCTTCTGACTCCTGAAACGCGTTGGATATGCGTTTGCAGCAGAAAAATGAAACTTGCATTCTGTCTCCCACTTTGGGTTTGGCGCTCCATTCTTCTTGCTTTGTGGCAAGATATCAGCCACACAGGGGGTGCGTTGTTTTTAGCAGGTTTGCATTGTGAAAAGGAGCAGTAAAGAGCAAAGCGCAACTGTTGTGTCACGCTGCAATGCGGGAAGTATGTAATGAGGATATACGGATACACATATATATCTATACGGCCCATTTACACCGCATGCAGCTGCATTGGCTCAATGCAACCCCGATGCAATAACATATCAAAATTCATTGCTCCCAATGGACTTAACGTATTTTCAAATGCATTTAAGTGAAGTGCGCAGCGTCCCAACGCGTCACGCATGTCAATTCAAGTGCGTGCATTTAACGCATCTCCGCTTGAGCCTAGTGCAACAGAAGTGTTGGGAATCCGGTCTTAACCAAACTTTTTTTTTTTTTTTCAGCCATTGTAGATTGGTTACAATTCTATGTGACCGTCGTATATGTAAAATAATCTCGAAAATCAGGTGGCGCCCCCTTTTAAGCGCTAAAGGCGGCGTCCCATCCCGTTCCGGGAGCGTTTAGATTGGGGTTACCTCGATTTGTTAGAACCCAATTCCCTGATTAGTTATGTATTCCTATGAAATCTGTCGCTCTCCTCTCTCCAGATGCTGCGCCCCCTCCGCTCGCAGCTCCAAGCTGGCAGCCATGGAGCGCCGGTGATATACGGCGTACTTATGGGTATAAATCCGCAACGGAATGGTCTTGTTTTCGCATCCAGCTTGGCTACAGGAAATTTAGTCCAATTTCTCCCTATTGCCGCAGAAACGCTGTTTTGATGTGAAAATTTACAGCGCCGGCTTTAAACTAGTTACAGCTGGAGAGAGCGAATCGCCATTAAGCTTCCTCTGGATTTAACCCTGCGAGGTGCCAGAGGCTTTGAAGACGCACAGGGACCAGGCCTGGAGGGGGGGGGGGGGCTGTGTCCCAGGGAAGCAAAGTATTTTTTGGTGCTTTGCAAAAGTACCCCCCCCCCTTTTTAAACTTTTTTTTTTTTTTACTTTTTTTTTTATTGTTTTACACCCTGGAGTCAAAATAGATTTTTAGAGCTTTGTATATGTGATGTGCACAACATGCCTATAACTTTGAAGGTTCAAAAGGAAGAAGGGTGTCTGAGTGTGCACCAACAGAACTCCCACCCCCTGCTCATGAGTGGTTAGGCAATATTTACAATACTCCTATTAGTGCATTCAAAGATATTCATTTGTATATAGATTTTTTTTATATATATTTTTTATATATGTTTATTTAATTATATTTTATAATTTTTTTTTTTTTGTCATGGTTAGGAAGTACCTCCCAACCTCCTATAGTGACGGCACTCAAAATATTTTTAACAGTTTTTATATTTATAATTTTTTTTTTTTAGATTATTTTTATTTTTGTCATGGTAAGGCAATACCTTCCACCTCTCATTTATGATGGCACCACAGTGTGTTTATATATATATATATATATATATATATATAAACACACTGTGGAAAAAATATATATATATATATATATATATATTTTTTTTTTTTTTTTCTACACTTATTTTTATTTTTGTTATGCTTAGGCAATGCCTCCCACCTGCTATGCTGACTCATTTATGATGACACTCAAAAGTAACTCTGCCACGGTGTGTTAAAATTTTTTATTATTTTTTTTAATTATCTTTAATATTTTTGCTATTCTTTATTTTTTTTTTTTTACATTTTTTTTGTCATTGTTTTTATATTATCTTTAATATTTTTGATATAAAAAAAAAAGAAGTTTTTGTTAGTTAGGCACTACCTTCCACCTCCTATGGTGACTCCATATATGACGACACCTAAACGTAACTCCGCCACAGTGGTGTTTATATACTTATTATTTATTGAATTATTTATATATTTATTTTTTTACTTTTCTCTTACTTTTTTTTTATTTTTAATTGTAGTCACCGTTAAGCAATACCTTCCACCTCCTATGTTGACTCATTTATGATGGCATTCAAAAGTAACTCTGCCACGGTGTGTTAAAATTTTTTATTATTTTTTTTTAATTATCTTTAATATTTTTGCTATTCTTTATTTTTTTTTTTTTTACATTTTTTTTGTCATTGTTTTTATATTATCTTTAATATTTTTGATATAAAAAAAAAGAAGTTTTTGTTAGTTAGGTAATACCTTCCACCTCCTATGGTGACTCATATATGACGACACCTAAACGTAACTCCGCCACAGTGGTGTTTATATACTTATTATTTATTTAATTATTTATATATTTATTTTTTTACTTTTTTTTTACTTTTTTTTTATTTTTAATTGTAGTCACCGTTAAGCAATACCTTCCACCTCCTATGTTGACTCATTTATGATGGCATTCAAAAGTAACTCTGCCACGGTGTGTTAAAATTTTTTATTATTTTTTTTTAATTATCTTTAATATTTTTGCTATTCTTTATTTTTTTTTTTTTTTTACATTTTTTTTTGTCATTGTTTTTATATTATCTTTAATATTTTTGATATTAAAAAAAAAAAAAGAAGTTTTTGTTATTTAGGCAATACCTTCCACCTCCTATGGTGACTCATATATGACGACACCTAAACGTAACTCCGCCACAGTGGTGTTTATATACTTATTATTTATTTAATTATTTATATATTTATTTTTTTAACTTTTCTCTTACTTTTTTTTTTATTTTTAATTTTAGTCACTGTTAAGCAATACCTTCCACCTCCTATGTTGACTCATTTATGACGGCATTCAAAAGTAACTCTGCCATAGCGTATTATATTTTCATTATTTTTTTATTTTATCTTTAATATTTTTTAATTAAAAAAAAAAAAATCAAAAATGTTTTGTTAGGCAATACCTTCCACCTCCTATGGTGACTCATTTATGACTGCACTCAAAAGTAACTCTGCCACGGTGTATTATATTTACATTCATTTTTTATATTATCTTTCATATTTTTTAATTTAAAAAAATCAAAAATGTTTTGTTAGTTAGGCAATACCTTCCACCTCCTATGGTGACTCATTTATGACTGCACTCAAAAGTAGATTCACCACAGTGTGTTTATATTTTTATTATTTTTTAAATTATCTTTAATATTTTTGCTATTCTTTTATTTTTTTCCTTTTTTTTTGTCATTGTTAGGCAATACCTTCCAACTCCTATGGTGACTCATTTATGGTGGCACTCAAAGTATCTCTTGGGCTCTTGACAGCCTGTTTACTTATACAGCCAGACGTGCTCTTGGTGGGATATCGTAGCATTATGTATTGCCTGTACTATGGGTAAAGTAGAACTATAGCCCCCAATTAAAAACACAATATAATTTTAAGTGCAATGTCTTCTACTTTCCCACAATTAACCCGTTGATCCTGTTGATCCAAAGGTTAGGTTGAGGTTAGGGCTCTGTGCAGGCCAGTCAAGTTCCTCCACCCCAAACTCGCTCATCCAGGTCTTTATGGACCTTGCTTTGTGCACTGGTGCGCAGTCATGTTGGAACAGGAAGGGGCCATCCCGAAACTGTTCCCACAAAGTTGGGAGCATGAAATTATCCAAAAAGGTCTTGGTATGCTGATGCCTTAAGAGTTCCCTTCACTGGAACTAAGGGGCCGAGTCCAACCCCCTGAAAAACAACCCCCACACCATAATCCCCCCTCCACCAAATGGTTTGGACCAGTGCAAAAAGCAAGGTCCATAAAGACATGGATGAGCGAGTTTGGGGTGGAGGAACTTGACTGGCCTTGCATAGAGTCCTGATCTCAACCCAATAGATCACCTTTGGAATAAAGTAGAGCGGAGACTGTGAGCCAGGCCTTCTCGTCCATATCAGTGCCTGACCTCACAAATGTGCTTCTGGAAGAATGGTCAAACATTCCCATAGACACACTCCTAAACCTTGTGGACGGCCTTCCCAGAAGAGTTGAAGCTGTTATAGCTGCAGAGGGTGGGCCAACTCAATATTGAACCCTACGGACTAAGACTGGGATGTCATTAAAGTTCATGTGCGTGTAAAGGCAGGCGCCCCAATACTTTTGGTAATATAGAGTAGATCTTTTGGTAATATAGAGCAGATCACCCAGAGGGGGACGTTTTTTTTCTCAACACAAGTGGAGTTACTCTTTAAGGCTTGTATGAGGTTTCGGTGGTTGGACTTCAGGTCTCCTTTGCATCCGAGATATTTATACAGCGAATATAATCTTGCAGAAATATAGATTGTTTGCGAGATGTAAAATATTTGATACGTCTCATTCCGGAGAGAGCGCTCTATTGATCCGCCATTCTCCCACCCCGCTTTTCTGTCCCAATTAGTCCTCTGTGATCTCGGTGTTCGCTGATCTGTCCCGGCATCGGAGCTGTCCTCCCCGGTGCTGGCTCGGGACGATGGCGGGCTGTCTTGGCAGCTCTCGCACATGTAATTATGATGCCTCTAAAGTCACCTTGTCTTCGGAGACGCGCAGGCTCCTTCAGAGGCTCACAACTGATCTGATGTCTCTGCAGTCACTCGGCTGACTCCTCCAGGCTCATTTGTCTTGACCGATTGTCTTCCTCAGCTTGTCATTGGGAGGGATGAGCGAATCTGCCCGAAAACTCAACTTAGCTTTGAAGTCTATGGGAGACCAGACCAATCTTGCTATTTAGTTCTAGAGAAAAAAGGGGCCTGGGGAGTGCCGGGACAAGGCCACCTAGAGCCCAGGGAGAACATGCCAAAATCCCCAACTGTGTCCCCCCCCAAAAAAATATTGATCACTAATCTGCATGCCCTCAGCTGAATCCCCCCTCCTAGCACAAATCTTTGCCCCCCATCCCCCCTCCCAGCATTAATCCTCCCTCTCCTCAAATCCTACCAGCACACTCCCGGAAAAAAAAAAATCGCTCCTCTTAGCACAAATACTCTACTCCTCAACCCCCCCCCCCCCAAGTAGACATCCTGTCCCCCCCCCACACTCCAAATCCACCCAGCACAAATCCCAACTTTCAGCACAAATCTTTGCCCCCATCCCCAATTCTCTCTATTCGCACATCCTCCAAGCACGCCCCCAGAAAAAAAAAAATCACCCCTCCTAGCACAAATCCTCTACTCCTCCTCAAATTTTCCCCCAAGTACACATTATCTCTTGCCCCCCTCACCCCCCTCCACTCCAAATCCACCCTCCCAGCACAAATCCCCCCCCCCCTAAATTTCCCCTCCTACCACAAATCCCCCCCCCCCCCCAAATTTCCCCTCCTACCACAAATCCTCTACTCCTCAAATTCCCCCCCCCCCCCCAAGTACACATCCTCCCCCCCCCTCCAAATCCACCCTCCCAGCACAAATCCCCCCCCCCTCCTAGTTACATGGGGGGGCTTAAAGCTGTACGTGGTGTTACAGAACAGAAGAGTTTTTAAAGAAAAAGCCCCAGTGCCCTCTGTCAGGGCTTATTTGGCTCTGGAATTTATGTATATATTTTTTTTCTTTTACAATTAGCTTGGCTTTTATACAGCAGGGTCACCCCAGGCTGATGTATTGCTGTCTGAAAAAAACGGGGAGAAAAACAGCGGGGTTCCCCTTAGTATTCTATCCAGACCCTTATCCAGGAATACAATCTGGCTTACCAGGAAGGGGAGGGCATCCTTTTACCATTGGGGGGGTACCTTTGCAAGGAGGCAGCCAAGCCCACTTTTCTGTCCTACATTGGGGGGTACAAAGATCCCCCTTTTCAACATTGTAGGATACCTCATAAGGGGGGTGGCTAAACCCCCCTTAACTACATTGGGAGTACCTTGCAAGGAAGGCAACAAAGTCCCCTTTCCTACTATAGGGGGGTATTTCCAAGGGGATGGCAAAGCCCAATGTCTCTGTCCATGCCTCCTAAGTTGATGCTCAAAGGGCTCCAGGACCCCTTTCATGGTGTGGTGTATACATTGCAGGAGTAGAGAAGCAAATTATCTGAGCATTCCCCAAATTCCTACATCTTATGGCCAACATACAGGGCAATTAATTGGACTAACTCGAATCTGAAGCTGACCCTGTGTACTGGGTCTCTCTTCTTTTTGTGCCCCTACAGACGCCCCATGGTGGGTTTCTCGTCCCATATATTGAGTCATGGTGGGTTACATTCCCATATATTGAGATTCTCTTCCTCTGTGCACCTGCACTCGCCAATGGTGGATTACTTACTCATATGTAGAGTCTCTGCTCCTTTGTACCCCTGCACTCTACCATGATGGGTTTTTTTCATCCTTTTATGGGGTCATGGTAGATAACTCGCCCATATATAGAGTTTCTTTTCTTTTGTGCCCCTACACAGGCCCATGGTGGGTTTATTGGCTGTATATTGGGTCATGACAGGTTACTTTCCCTTATACTGGGTCTCTCTTCTTCTGTATCCCTGCACTCACCCATGGTAGGTTTCTCGACCATATATTAAGTCTCTCTTCTTCTGTGCCCCTGCACTTGCCCATACTGAATTACTTGCCCATATATATGGTCTCTCCCCTTTCGTGCCCCTGCATTGGCCCATGGTAGGTTTCTTGCCCATACATTGGGTCACGGTAGGTTACTCACCCATGTGTTGGGTCTCTTTCTTTTGTGTCCCTGCACTTTTCTATGTTGGGTTTCTCACCTATATATTTGGCATGGTGAGTTACTCGCTCATATGTTGAGTTCCCTTCTTTTGTGGCCCTGCACTCACCCATGTTGGGTTTCTTGCCCATATATTGGGTCATGGTGGATTATTAGGCCAAATATTAGGTCCCTTTTTTTTTTTGCACCGCTGCACTCGCCCATGGTGGGTTTTTCGCTCATATATTGGTTCCCTCCTCTTGTATGCCCCTGCACTCACTTTGCACTCACCCATGTTGGGTTTCTTGCCCATATATTGGGTCATGGTTGATTATTATTGCCAAATATTAGGTCTCTTTTCTATTGCACCCCTGCACTCTCGCCCATGATAAGTTTCTCACTCATATATTGGTTCCCTCTTCATTTATGCCCCTGCACTCACCCATGTTGGGTTTCTTGCCCATATATTGCGTCATGATGGATTATTAGGCCAAATATTAGGTCTATTTTCTTTTTGCACCCCTGCACTCGCCAATGGTGGGTTTCTCGCTCATATATTGGTTCCCTCTTCATTTATGCCCCTGCACTCACCGATGGTGAGGTTCTTGCCCATGTATTGGGTCATGGTAGGTTACTTGCCCATGTGTTGGGTCTTTTTTCTTTTGTGTCCCTGCACTTGTTTATGGTGGGTTTCTTGCCCATATATTAGGTCATGGTGGTTTACTTGCCCATATTTTGGGTCTCTCTCTTCTTTTGTTCCACTGCACTCACCCATTGTGGAGTTTTTTTTTATGGTCACTTGACTCAAATTACAAGAACACAAAAAATTGGCCCGTATAGTGCTCCTGAAGAAGCAGACAGTTTTTTTTTTTTTCAGAGAGATGCGTTGAGAGAGATCTCAATTCCACCAAAGCATCGGCACATCTCGAAAATGTAGAACATGATGTAGCGGGTCTGAGGACCATATAAGTTGGTTGATGAATATCAAGATGACTAATGGGTTCTGGAGGGGGTTACGTACGATTACCAGGGCTTATGGGAAGATATAAACATTATGATGTACAATGTAAACTTTTAAACATTTCACTGTAATATTAATAAGTCATCAGTGATTTGTGGGTAACTTAAAAGACCATTATGGTGATTACTATATGATCAACAATTTGATTCATTAGATGTGGTTTCCCTTCAAAAGGACAACCCACTTCTAAAAATTGATGTTTGAAGTTTTTAGGTCCTAGTCTGTTTGCTGCGGCATGTATGAACAGAGAGTTGATGCCAGACAAAGAAAATTGGTTTTATTTTCCCTTCTTATTATAGGGATACGGATATGCCGCCGGCCGCATGCGCTGGTAGCGAGGAACGTGTATTTTAGGCAGCAGTACAGCTGATCGTTGCGGCGTGGTGGACTCAAAACATATTTTGTAAGCTGGTAATCAGAGAGGCCATTAGCTTGGCGGCCTCCGTGGACTTTTGGGCTCTAAGTGCTACTTTATAACACGTACATTTTTTTTTTTCTGGCAACGCTCCTTACCCAAACAATATAATATTCCCACAAAGAGCACCTCGGCGGAGAGGTAAGAATTTCCCAAGAGCCTTTCTCTGTAACCCTCAACCCTGTTTTTTTATTTTATTTTTTGCTTTTTTTGCCTCTGCTCGGGCTGTGATGTTTTGAAAGTGGCGATCTATACCATTAGTCGTAGCCTGTGCTAGGTCTGAGTTTATTCTCCTCGAGCTGACAAGAGCTGTGACCTACGGAATAAAAGCTCCATTATAAGGCAATTAGGAGGGTGGAAAAGGACTGAAAAAGCGATCAGTAGATTAACGGCCTTACTGCAGCCCTGACATTTCTGCTGTTGGGTGCTTTTGGTGGCGTCTATGATGGCCAATGTTAAAGGTGATGTGGGTAGGAGGTTGCTGACGCAATAGGACAGGTCAATGAAGAGAGATTTTCCCATCAGGGTCACAGCCATCCTTGCAGAGGTATTGGACCCCTCCCGGCTCTGTGAAAAAGTGTTTTTCGTTTCTGCCTCCATTGGAAAAGTGTTCTATTTCCTATTCTGGTGAAAAGCGTCGTCAGAATAGGAAGTGGGGAGAAATGCAACACCTGTAGGCTTACCACCTTGTAGGCTCACCTTCTTTCTAAATATTCAACTCCTGCAGGCTATTTTTCTTCCTGTAGGCTCCACTTCTCTCTGGAGGCGCAATGTCTGTAGGTTCACCTTCTTCCTGTAGGCTCAACACCTGTAAGACTATATAATGAAAGAGGATATTGTTGTTGATGTGGTTCTGCTCTGGCAGGCTGCCCCAAAAAACTGTTGCACACAACAGTTTTTACATGACATTGGCCTCAGAAAGGATTGCCCAGAGAAGAAAAGAAAGGAACATGACATCACCAGACTGACTTGAAGTAATCTGAGTTTGAGGTACAGTAAGTGAGGTGGGGCTCTGCTTTTAGGACCTGTTGGCTGCAATGGTGAGTACAATTTAAATCAGTGCTGGCACACCTTTCCCCTTCCCTATCAGACCTTTCCCAGGAGATATGGATCTCTTGTATGAAAATGAAAAGCCTAAATATCTTCAGTTTGGAAGGAGAGAAAATAAGCAGGGGGGGGTTGTAATGTTTCCTCGCAGATATTGAGTAAGAAATCTTGTGGGGGATCTATTTGACACAGAGAAGTGACAACGCGGAGAGGTCATGGCACGGTGCAGAAGGATGGCAGGCTCCAGGGATATGTATTGTACAGAACACGGCCTTGTCAACCTCCTGAATGGATGAGCATTAATAGAAGACGTCTTCAGCCTGAGGGGAGAATTTTGTCTAAAAATGAGGCTGTTCCACTGAGTTGCGGCGATCCCTGCTGGAAGCCAAAGTCCGAGGTGGGCGATACTGATGGTGGGGACTCCATCCAGGTAAATGGAGGCTGGTAATATTGAAAAAATGGCAGCCAGTAATTATATCAATTGTCTTCAAAAAAATTATATAAAATTCATTTTGGTACATTGTTGTCAGTCAAACTATTATAGCACTGAAAAATTGCCTGGACAGGAAGGGGGTTTGACTTGCCAGTCCTCTAATGATTAAAATAATCCCTGGTGATCCTGGAATGAAGGTCCTTGTCAAAGGTCAATACTGTTATGGGGTGACAACTGTCTCCAAAATGTGTCACTCCCATTGTTGAGGCTACAGGCGGAAGTGCTAATGCACTCAACACAGACATGGTCCACCGTTATCAGGAAGCAGGTCCAGAGCAATGGACGCCAATGCTGGACCGAGTGCATGTAGACAGAACATGGCTGAAAGAGGGTGCGGGAGATCAGCAGTACTGAGATGGGGAAAAGGATGCAAATAAGAATAGAATACAAACAAAAAATCAACATGGGGTTGTGTTGAAGCAAACATCAGGGACTATGGGGTTAATTCCTACCATCCAGACTGTATCTTGTATAGGAGTTATGAGACTTCTATCATTGTGACTGAGAGGGCAATTTATATATCATCCCTGATGGACAATTATTGGAATGGTGCCATAAATAGGCTTTAAAGACATTTTAGTGTAATAAAAGTAAAAAAAACTGACATTGCAGTTGAATCAGGGGCTTTGGGGTGTCGGGTTGTTTTAAGGGCAACTGTCCTTCTATAATGTCTCCATCTTTTAGCCTCTAACAATCTCCTGTACCATGTCCTCAGCCTCCCATAGTCTTCTGTACCATGTCCCCAGCCTCTCATATTCTTCTGTACAATCTATACAACCTCTTACGGTCTTCTGTACCATGTCATTAGCCTCTCATAGTCTTCTGTACGATGTCCCAAGCCTCTCATAGTCTTTTGTACCATGTCCCCAGTTCCCAACCAGACCCGTACCATGTCCTCAGCCTCTTTCAGTCTTCTGTATCATGTCTCCAGCCTCCTACAGTCTTCTTTACCATGTCCCCAGCCTTTCATAGTCTTATGTACCATGTCCCCGGTTCCCAGCCAAACCCATACCATGTCCTCAGACTTTTACAGTCTTCTGTACCATGTCTCCAGCCTCTTATAGTCTTCTGTACCATGTCCCCAGCCTCTCATAGTCTTCTGTACCATGTCCTCTGCCTCTCACAGTCTTCTGCACCATGTACTTCAGCCTCTTATAGTCTTCTGTACCATGTCCCAAGCTTCTCATATTCTTCTGTACCATCTCCCCAGCCTCTCAAATCTTCTGTACCCTGTCCCCAGCCTCCCACAGTCTACTGTACTCTGTCCCCAGCCTCCCACAGTCTACTGTACCATGTCCCCAGCCTCCCACAGTCTACTGTACCATGTCCCCAGCCTCCCACAGTCTACTGTACCATGTCCCCAGCCTCCCACAGTCTACTGTACCATGTCCCCAGCCTCCCACAGTCTACTGTACCATGTCCCCAGCCTCCCACAGACTGCTGTACCATGTCCCCAGCCTCCCACAGACTGCTGTACCATGTCCCCAGCCTCCCACAGACTGCTGTACCATGTCCCCAGCCTCCCACAGACTGCTGTACCATGTCCCCAGCCTCCCACAGACTGCTGTACCATGTCCCCAGCCTCCTCTCATAGTCTTTTGTATGATGTCCTCAGCCTCTCATAGTCTTCTTTACCTGGTACCCAAGCCTAGGTCAACAGTCTACATGCCTTTTAATGCTTTTCTGTAGTGGGAACATTGATACTAGCCTTATATACCATGTCCCCAGCCTCTCCAGTCTTCTGTACCATGTCTCCTGACTCTCACCCAAGCCTCAAGTAAACCCGTACCATGTTTTCAGTCTCTCACAGTCTTCTGCAGCATGTTCTTAGTCCCCAGCCAAACCCGTACCATGTCCTAAGTCCTAACCCAAACCTTTACTATTTCCTCTGCCTCTCACAGTCTCCTGTAGTATGTCCCCCGTCTTCAACCAAATCTTTAGCACATCCCCAGTCCCTGATCATCCTTTCATCTCGTATGTCTGCACTTTCTGATGGTCCTCCCCAGCATTACATACACTGAGCATGATGTGTGGCCCTTTGGTGACATCGGAGTCAACAGATGAGGCCCCCTATACCTCATAAGTTGACAATCACTGTTGTAAAGCGTTATAATGGAATAGGACAGGCAATACAATTGCACAGGCTCTTAAAGTATCCATTGCAATTGTCGATAAATATTCTAATTTTGCTCCTGGTAGAAGCTTCAATGCTGACTAGCAGACCTGTAGAATTTTGTGTGCACAGCCATAGACATGCAGGCTCCTGGGAAGTGCCTCCATACGGGCTCCAGGGAAGTGCTTCCATACGGGCTCCAGGGAAGTGCTCCCATACGGGCTCCAGGTTAGTGCCTCCATACTGGCTCCAGGGAAGTGCCTCCATATGGGCTCCAGAGAAGTGCTTCCATACGGCAACTGAAAAAGGCCTCCATACGAGCTCCTGGGAAGTGCCTCCATACGAGCTCCTGGGAAGTGCCTCCATATGAGCTCCTGGGAAGTGCCTCCATACGAGCTCCTGGGAAGTGCCTCCATACGAGCTCCTGGGAAGTGCCTCAATACGAGCTCCTGGGAAGTGCCTCAATACGAGCTCCTGGGAAGTGCCTCAATACGAGCTCCTGGGAAGTGCCCCCATACGGCAACTGGGAAGATCCCCCATACGAGCTCCTGGGAAGTGCCTCCATACGAGCTCCTGGGAAGTGCCTCCATACGAGCTCCTGGGAAGTGCCTCCATATGAGCTCCTGGGAAGTGCCTCCATACGAGCTCCTGGGAAGTGCCTCCATACGAGCTCCTGGGAAGTGCCTCCATACGAGCTCCTGGGAAGTGCCTCCATACGAGCTCCTGGGAAGTGCCTCCATACGAGCTCCTGGGAAGTGCCTCCATACGGCAACTGGGAAGTGCTTTCTTATGGGCTGCGGGGAAGTGCCTCCATAGGGGCCCTGGGGAAGTGCCTCCATAGGGGCCCTGGGGAAGTGCCTCCATAGGGGCCCTGGGGAAGTGCCTCCATAGGGGCTCTGGGGAAGTGCCTCCATAGGGGCTCCGGGGAAGTGCCTCCATGCGGGCTCCGGGGAAGTGCCTCCATTCGGGCTCCAGGGAAGTGCCTCCATACAGCTCCTGGGAAGTGCCTTCTTATGAGCTGCAGGGAAGTGCCTACATATACGTTCCTAGGAAGTGCTTGCTGCCCCTTTTACAGTGAAATCATGCCCAGACATTCCATATTCTACTAGAGCCTGGTATACATTCCCGGTAGGATTAGAATTGTCTCCTTTATACAAAGCGGTGGATGTCTTTCACTAAAAGGCCGGGATCAGCCTAATCTCTTTAATATGACGAAGGTAGTCCATAGGAAACCGACAGTGAGATCCCAAATCCCCTGTAATGGGATAAAACTCTCACTGCACCGGCTCTTTATTTACATAGAAAACATTAAACCTGCCCAGGACCTAAATAGATTTCTGCCTATTACTGAACCTTCCCGGGAACGGCAGATGGACCGTCTGCATAATATCCAGGAATGTGTATATATAAAGGGTTAGCTAAAGTGATCAGATGGATTGTGCTCAGACCTTTATTCATTCCATTAGAGAACATCCAATAAGAGTCAGGACTCCGGCCAAAAATAACAAGATAAAAACAAATAGCTCTTTAAAAGATAAAACAACAAAACCAGATTTGCAGAGATCCCCCCCACAGTATTGTTTTCTGCCACTAGAGGTCCTCAGTCTGATGGCCAGCATCATTCGATCCACTTTCTCTGAGCCCAGGTCGTCTAGGGGACCCACCTTATCCTGTGACTAGACAGTGAAAGGAGAGGCCGCACATGCTGTGCTCTCTCCTTCTATCAGCAAACGTCTTGTCAGTACATGAACTGATTGGCTACTTGCGCCGCTTCTTGCTCTCACTCTCTAGTCCTGCTGTACAGTAAGAGAAGGTTCATAGAAGGTTACATACAGGTACTTACAATGAAAATGAAGGATGTGTTAAAGTGTCACTAAGCCCACATCATAAAAAACTCTGAATAAATGGTGTATTTCATGCTGTTCATACTCATCACTATGGGATTCCTTTTCTGTACTTTGCAAAAATCCTGGGTGATCCTGCTGCTCTCTATCTCCCTCTTCTGTCCATGTCCACAATTCAGCTGGGGATTTTGCAGAGCAGTGTTGGCAGCTCTGCACATGCTCAGTTTTCAATGTGTTCCTATGCTGAGCATTTCCTCCCTATCACATCTGAGCAGCCCATGTGACTATAGAGTCACACATGTGGGCGTATACACAATTGTAAATGACCGCCCACTCCCTACTCCCTCCTCCTCTCTGCCCGCTAACCAGCTAAACACAATGGGGGTAGGATTATACATGTAAATTAATGGAGGCTTCACCGCCCTGTTATTCCGAGACACGGGCTGGAGGGGCATGACACAGCCTGTGACTGGCAGAAGTTCTTCCTCCTGCTTGCTACAGAGTTACAGTGTACAGTCTGATCACTGGGGGGAGGGGAGGCTGAGGAAATGCTTCCTTCTGCCTTTTACAAAGTTACAATGTACAGTCTGATCACTGGGGGAGGGGGGACTGAGTCAATGCTTCTTCCTCCTTCTACAAAATTACAATGTACAGTCTGATCACTGGGGGAGGGGAGACTGAGGAAATGCTCCCTCCTCCTACAAAGTTACAATGTGCAGTCTGATCACTGGGGGAGGGGAGACTGAGGAAATGCTCCCTCCTCCTACAAAGTTACAATGTGCAGTCTGATCACTGGGGGAGGGGAGACTGAGGAAATGCCTCCTCCTCCTGCTACAAAGTTACAATGTACAGTCTGATCACTGGGGGAGGGGGGACTGAGGAAATGCTTCCTCCTCCTTCTACAAAGTTACAATGTACAGTCTGATCACTGGGGAGGGGGACTGAGGAAATGCTTCCTCCTCCTTCTACAAAGTTACAATGTACAGTCTGATCACTGGGGGAGGGGGGACTGAGGAAATGCTTCCTCCTCCTTCTACAAAGTTACAATGTACAGTCTGGTCACTGGGGGGAGGGGAGACTGAGGAAATGCTTCCTCCTCCTTCTACAAAGTTACAATGTACAGTCTGATCACTGGGGGAGGGGAGACTGGGGAAATGCCTCCTCCTCCTGCTACAAAGTTACAATGCACAGTCTGATCACTGGGGGAGGGGGGACTGAGGAAATGCTTCCTCCTCCTTCTACAAAGTTACAATGCACAGTCTGATCACTGGGGGAGGGGAGACTGAGGAAATGCTTCCTCCTCCTTCTACAAAGTTACAATGTATAGTCCTATCGCTGGGGGGGGACTGAGGAGATGCTTCCCTGGCTTGCTGCAGGCTGAATGACATCATCTCGGCCTCGGCAAAGTCACGGGACTAGAGCTGAAGGATGGCTTTTTATTAATAAAAGGTGGCGGATTTCTTAAAATAATAATGTAGGCCTTATCCCAACTTGGCGGCAAAAATGGAAATATGCTTTAAGTTTGCATTAAAAAAAAAAAATCCATTCAGTGATGAATCCAGAATTGCATTAATTTATGTCCATCCGTCCCGGAACTCGTATCTCAGGTAGACCAGGTTTGGGTCGGGACGTCGGACTCCTCCGCACTCTCACATGGACTCTGAAGAACATTAAATTAGGAGAAGCTGTAAAGGGCAGAGAGAGACCGGGAGCCGCCAACCTTTACCGTAGAGGAGGAAAAAAACGCGTTCTCTGTGATGTTTGGCGGATGTTGGATGATTAAACAAAACGGAACGTAAAAATGAATGGAAGAGAGATGGAAGTGGAACAAGAGGTCGCGCCATACGCTGCGGGGCGGCGTCTGTGAAGCCGCAGGATGGAGCTTGTAGGAACAGAAGAAGAACCATTGATGGTCTGATAACAATGTATGAGGAGCACACCTGACCGGCTCGTCCGATCTCACCACCTGCGATCGCCTCTACCCGCGCGTTATCAAAGAGTTGTGGATAGATCAGTGGGGGAGGGGGGAGTGATTTATGGGGTTATCTAAAAATTGCCTCTTTAACCTTCATCACCTAAAATCTCCCGTCAGAACAAATTTTTTATTTTTTTAGTTGGGTGATCCGTTCTCCGGTCTGTGCCGGCAGGTTGGCTTCCTTTTGAACCTTCTATGAAGCGAACAGCTTATTGCACTGGCCAATGGGACGAGGAGTTGGATGGACCAAAAATTTCAATTCCTGGTATCAGTTCCGGGACAAGGCCACCTAGAGCCCAAACTGCCCCCCCCCCCCAAGATATATGAGCATTATGTGTTAGCAACCCCCCCCCCCAAGATATATGAGCATTATGTGTTAGCAACCCCCCAAGATATATGAGCATTATGTGTAAGCAACCCCCCCCCCAAGATATATGAGCATTATGTGTTAGCAACCCCCCCCCCCCAAGATATATGAGCATTATGTGTTAGCAACCCCCCCCGCAAGATATATGAGCATTATGTGTAAGCAACCCCCCCCCCCAAGATATATGAGCATTATGTGTAAGCAACCCCCCCAAGATATATGAGCATTATGTGTTAGCAACCCCTCCCCCCCAAGATATATGAGCATTATGTGTTAGAAACCCCCCCCCCAAGATATATGAGCATTATGTGTTAGCAACCCCTCCCCCCCAAGATATATGAGCATTATGTGTTAGAAACCCCCCCCCCCAAGATATATGAGCATTATGTGTTAGCAACCCCCCCCCCCAAGATATATGAGGAGCATTATGTGTTAGAAACCCCCCCCCCCAAGATATATGAGGAGCATTATGTGTTAGCAACCCCCCCCCCCAAGATATATGAGCATTATGTGTTAGCAACCCCCCCCAAGATATATGAGCATTATGTGTTAGCAACCCCCCCCCCAAGATATATGAGCATTATGTGTTAGCAACCCCCCTCAGAAAAAATATTTGAGCACTAATCCACATGCTTACCCCCTAAGCACAAAGGAAACAAAAAAGGGGTTCAGAAAAGAGCCCCCGGTCGGACTTTAAAGACACAGCAAACCAAAGGGATCGTAGTCAAAATAACAATATAATAAACTTTATTGAATATAAATGCATAAATAACACAAACATCAACAAGATTGATAAAAATCATCTATATAGAAATATACATGATGTGAGCCCCGATTGACCAATTTATTCTCTAGGGCCTCTGCTTTAAAAAAAAAAAAAAAATATATAGATAGATCATCATCATGTTTGGGGGTTCTAAGTAATTTTCTAGCAAAAAAAATCCTAGTTGCTACATTTAAACAAAACGTGCCAGAAAAGGCCTGGTCTTTAGATAGAAAAAGAAAAAGAATTTTAATGTGGATTTAAATAGAGAGGTAAAACCCCGACGTATGCGGGGGGGGGGCCTTGAACCTGACAAAGGCACTCACTTTATTAGGTACACCTTGCTAGTAACGGGTTGGACCCCCTTTTGCCTTCATTCTTGGTGGCATAGATACAACAAGGTGTTGGAAACGTTCCTCAGAGATTTTGCTCCATAGTGACATGATATCATTCCGCAGTTGCTGTAGATTTGTCTCCTCTTCCACCACATCCCAAAGGTGTTCTATTGGATGAGATGTGGTGAGTGTGGAGGCCATTGGAGGACAGGGACCTCATAGTCCAGTGGTGAGATGATTGGAGCTTTGTGACATGGTGCATTATCCTGCTGGAAGGAGCCATCAGAAGATGGGGACACTGTAGTCATAAAGGGATGGACATGGTCAGCAACAATACTCAGGTAGGTCGTGGTGTATAAACCATGATCAATTGGTACTAAGGGGCCCAAAGTGTGCCAAGAAAATACCCCCCCACCATTACACCCCCACCACCAGCCTGAACCGGTGATACAAGGCAGGATGGAGCCATGTGCCAAATTCTGACCCCACCATCTGAATGTCGCAGCTGAAATCCAGACTCATCAGAACAGACAACGTTTTTCCAATCTTCTATTATCCAATTTTGGTGATCCTGTGCCAATTGTAGCCTCAGTTTCCTGTTCTTAGCTGACAGGAGTGGCACCCAGTGTGGTCTTCTGCTGCTGCAGCCCATCTGCTTCAAGGTTGGATGTGTTGTGGCGTTCAGAGATGGTATTCTGCATGCCTTGGGTGTAACGAGAGGTTATTTGAGTTACTGTCGCCTTTCTATTATTTGGAACCAGTCTGCCCATTCTCCTCTGACCTCAACAAGGCATTTTCCTCCACACAACTGCCGCTCACTGGATATTTTCTCTTTTTCCCACCATTCTCTGTAAACCTGAGAGATGGTTGTGTGTGAAAATCCCGGAAATACTCAGACCGGCCCGTCTGCCACCAACAACCATGCCACGTTCAAAGTCACTTAAATCCCATTTCTTCCCCATTCTGACGCTCAGTTTGAACTTCAGCGAGTCGTCTTCACCACGTCTAGATATCTAAATGAATTGAGTTGCTGCCATGTGATTGGCTGATTAGCAATTTGTGTTACCGAGCGATTGAACAGGTGTACCCAATAAAGTGGGCGGTGAGTGTACACCCCCCCAAGGTCCATAGGCCGCTGCTTGGGAAGCCCCTCCATAGGTTGGTACGCCGACCAACTTAAATGGTGCCAACCAAAGTTCAGCTCCCCCCCCCCTCGTCGGCCCGCCGCTGTACCCCGCCTTCCCTCTGTGATATTTTCCACCCTCCTCCTAAAACCAATTAAGCCCACTCCTAACTAAACTGTTATTTTGACCTAACTAGATAGCGGCGCCGATTCACTCGCTGCGAAATAAAACCGCAGTTAATCAAAAACAATTCGGGCCTCCATTACAGCCGGCCGTGCCAAAGAAAGGCTGGGGTAGCAATTGTCAGGTAATTGCGGGAGAGATCGCCGAGAGAAAATTGGAATATAGTGGAGGGCGGGAAGGATATTTAGAGAAGCGATCGCTCAGCGGAGGGGGGGTGAGGGGGGGTTGGGGGGGGGAGGGGGTGCGGCAGACGCATCTGTCTGGGGCTGAGTAGAAAACAAACAATTCACTTCTACCGCGGGGAAGGAAACGTAACGGCGCCATTACGACTTGTAAGCTGCAACCCGTGCAATTTTTACAGGTAAAAATAAGGAGATGGTTCACGTCTTTTACCTTCGAGATAATAAGAAAATCATTGATACATTTTATTTAAATTGTATTTTACAAAGACCGCCATTTCCAGCACTCGACTCTGCGGGCGCAATCTTCTCCCGAGTTTTCATCCATTGCCAGAATGGAAATATTATGTTGATATATTCGGCGGCGTTACTTTTTCAGTAGAGAATCAACTCCATCCGTTTCTTTTTTTTTTTTTCTTGTAGTTTTAAGGAGAACCAATCAGGGACATGTGTGCAGGAGGAGAGAGCAGAGTGTGGGAATGGATGACCTCCCCCCCCCCCCCCTGTGCCGCTGCTATTTCATTGTCCAATCAGAAAGCTGGGGGGAGGCCGACTTTTTGATCAAGGCAGAGGCTGCATTTCTTCGCGGTGAAGGTCGAGGACCTGGCTGTGCAGTCTGGCAGGGTTGTCTGGATAAAATGACTGACATCTCAGAAAATCTATTCCAATATACTGGACTTTGTATGTGCTGGTATCTACTGGGTCACGTGAGGGGGAGGGGAGGAGGACAGATGGTGGTAGCAAGGTATCGGAAGAGAGTGCAGGGTTAATTAGACCGCATGGGAAGGGGGTGTCCAGTAATGAGTGAGGTGCAGTGGGGGAAGTGCAGTATGATTAGATGGGGGTGGGGGTTATTGGGAGTACAGGCTGATCAGACAGTGGGGGGGGGAATGGGAGTACGGGGTGATTGGACAGTGGGGGAGATGGGAGCATGGGGCAATTGGATAGTGGGGGGGATGGGAGTAATGGGTGATTGGATAGTGGGGGGATGGGAGTACAGGGTGATTGGATAGTAGGGGGATGGGAGTACGGGGTGATTGGATAGTGGGGGGATGGGAGTATGGGGTGATTGGATAGTGGGGGGATGGGAGCACAGGGTGATTGGATAGTGGGGGCAAATGGGAGCATAAGATGATCAGACATTACAGGGAAATGGGAGTACAAGGTGATCAGAAATTGGGGGTGGGGGGTGGGGAGAGAAGGGGGAACGGGAGTACAGGGTGATTGGATAGTGGAGGGGAAGGGGTGGATGGAAGCACGGGGTAATCGGAAAGCGGGGGGAAATGGGTGTATGGGATGATTGGACAGTGGGGGAGGGGAGGTGGGAGCACGGGGTGATTAGACAGTGGGGGCGACTAGGGGTTGGGAATGTTCAGACAGTGGGGGGGAAATGTGTGTACAGGGTGATTGGACAGTGGGGGGGGAGGGGATGGGAACAGGGAGTAATTAGACAGTGGGGGTAGGGGATAATCGGACAGTGGGGGGTGAATGGGAGCATGGGGTGATCGGACAGTGGGAGCAAGGGGTGTACAGGGTGATTGGACAGTGGGGGGGGGAAAGGGTTGCTAGGACGTTGTGGGACATTGGTTGCTAGGACGTTGTGGGACATTGGTTGCTAGGACGTTGTGGGACATTGGTTGCTAGGATGTTGTTGTGAGACATTGGTTGCTAGTACACAGGCAGTTGGGCTGTACAGCGTCATTGGTTGCTACCGGCACCACAATAACCAATGAGGGCACGATTTCTCCCAATGACACCAATGATGGGGCTCAATGACACTGGTGAGGGGCATAATTACTCCTTTTGAAACAAATGATGGGGCAGTTTTTTTTGCACCCCCTCCTGGTCATTGGTTGCTAGGATGTTGTGAGACATTGGTTGCTAGGACACAAGCAGCTGGGCTGTAAAGCCTCATTGGTTGCTACCTGCACCATATTAACCAATAGGGGCACAATTTCACCCAATGACACCAGCAACGGAGCCCAATGACACCAATGAGGGGCACTAATCCTTATAATGACACCAACGATGGGGCTCATTGACACTGATGAGGGGCATAATTTCTCCCTATGAAACAAACAATGGGGTAGTATTTTTTCCCCATTGATGTTTGGATGTTTTCTACTCCCAATGGCCTCAGTCCGGACCCTTAAAGTCTGAAGGACAGTAGACTGGCCCCTGTTCTAGGACTTTTCTTTAAAGCTTGTGACTCTGGGATCAGCTTTGCACAGCCTAATGGGAAGCGGAGAACGAGAGGTGAATTGGCATTGGCCGCTATAAGTAGCTGCGCCTAGCGCGTCGCTCCCGGCCTTGTTAAGTAAAGGCTAACAAAGGGCGTAATAAACTGAACTCTTGTAAAACCGTAAAGAAAATAATAAGGGAATTTGTTCGAAAGGTTAGCAAATTCTAATTACAAGTTCGAAAACCATTCACCCCCCCCCAAAAAATAATGATGATGTTTTAATAACACCGGTCACTTTGCTCCAAGTAATGAGCAGATGTAGTGAAATATGTAATGTCGTGTTAACCACAAGGTATGGGGGTTCTGGTATTCATTTCTATGGAAACTGTAGTCAGGTTCGGGTCTGACGGATGTAAAAATGAAAGGTAATCGGAGACCAGGTGAAATCTGAGAGTATTTTTTAATTTTTTTTTTTCTGATCTCTTTTCAGACTTCTTTTGTGCCACAAAGATATGTCAGGCGAGAAGGTAGTCTTGAGAAGACCTCTTCATGTTCAGGGCTCGGGGCATGCGGTAGATCTTGGTGGAAACCTATCTACCTACCTCCTGTGCCCTGATCCCTAGCCTTAATTGTAGACTTCTCCCAGAATTTAAAGGGTCTGTCAACTCAAACAATTATATTTTAGATATAGAAGGAAGCTGGTGGGTGGAGTCAGTCCTTGGGTTCTTCTATCCCAACAGAAGGACCTCCCTGATGTAATTTTTGACTCTTTTTTTTTTTCGAGCACACTTTGGAGTTTTGGATGTTCCTACCCAGTTTTGTGCTTTTAAGGCTTTCCACTTATTTTCTCCTTTGTTATAAAATTAATTCAAAATCCAATAGGGATGGTGGGAGCCCCTCATAATGGGCACAGTAGGTGTACAGACCCAGGAACTCAGTACAGGAATGGTGGGAACTGCTCTTAATGGGCAAAGCAGGTGTTCAGACCCAGGAACTTGGCACAGGGATGGTGGGAACTCCTCATAATGGGCACAGCAGGTGTACAGGCCCGGGCACTAGGCACAGGGATGGGGGGAACCCCTCAGAATGGGCACAGCAGGTGTACAGACCCAGGAACTCAGCACTGGGATGGTGGGAACCCCTCATAATTGGCACGGTAGGTGTACAGACCCAGGAACTTGGCACAGGGATGGTGGGGAACTCCTCATAATGGGCACAGCAGGTGTACAGGCCCAGGAACTAGGCACAAGAATAAGGGGAACCCCTCATAATGAGCACAGCGGTTGTACAGACCCAGAAACTCAGCACAAGGATGCTGGGAACTCCTCAGAATGGGCACAGCAGGTGTACAGACCTGGGAACTCAACCCAGGGATGGTGGGAACCCCTCATAATGGGCACAGCAGGTGTACAAACTCGGGACGTGACAAGTCAAAACACATTAATTTCAATGGATCTCAAGTTGCAGTAACAAAAAAAAAAGGTTCCTGCACTACTTTTTTTGCGACTCTATTGTGATTTGAGCGCCATAGACTCCAATGTTAAATCACTAAAGTCGCAAGGAAATTGCGACAAGTCACAGCGAAAACCCTTTTCCTGAAAGGGTTAAATGTAGGAGCTTACAACTTCCATCCTTGTCCTACAGACAATGGCAAATCACCAGCTAGGCAGGATAGTCATTTGCATACTTTTCTGATATGTAAATGAGGCTGTCTGCCACTGTTCTTCACCCCGGCGCCGAGGCCACTTTCTCTGAAATGCCACCTGCTTCATTATGGGAACGTGCCTCCCCGTATGATCCTGATAGCACATCCTATTGCGGCAACAAAGACAACCAACAGGGATGATATTTTCACAGGTTGAAAGTCCACAGGCGAAACTTTGGTTGAATATCAGATGGTTTTAATAACATTTTAGAGCTGTAATTGTTATCAACATGTGCAAACAGAGCATGGCGGAGATATTTAAAGAAGAACGTCTGTAAAAAAAAAATGGTTTCAGGCATTTATGGTGTGCCCGTCTCCCTGTAATTTTTTCTGTGCAACAAATCTTTGGCAGAATTTTAGATTTTTTTAAAGTCTTAGGCCAGCAATACTGGGTGCAAATTTCTTTCCTGTAACCACGGCTTCCCATCCCCTACACTATTGGGCAGAGTTTTATATACAAAATGGCGCACTCTTCTACTACAATGGCAAATTTGAATGTTTTTCTTCTCTGGCATCTACACGGTAATCGGGTAAAATGAATGTTGTGTATCTATAGGAACAAGATCTAGACCAGATATACTAAGGAAACCCAATGGCACACAGTCACACTTTGGCCTTTGTGTCAGGATCTGGATCCAAACCCAAGACTTCTGTTGTGTCCGGCACTAGCTCTCCTTACTGTGCCACCTGAGATGCTGGACAGCTCCGTGTCTGATCCCTTGTACAACCTTACTTTCCAAATTGTTTCTGTTAAAGTTGAACCTTTTGCTCCTCCCATAAACTTTGAATTTAAGCCATGCCTTTTCACTTCCTGTTTGCCAGATTATTGTGATCTCTCCAGCCAATATATTGCTCCTTGTTCTCCTGCTGCCATCTGTATCTTCAAAACCACTTGTTACCGACCTCTGGCTTATACCTTGACTATGTGTCTGCTTGATCCCTGTCTGCTACCTCTGGTACCTGACCCCGGTTGATCACCTCCTGGTGGGATGATCCTGAGGCTGTGGCTTGGCACTAGCATGCTGCAAAACCCATCTCCACCATCAGCTCTGTTACTGCTTAGTCTCCATGCCTTGATTAAGCATGGTGAGTCGGTGCAGCATGGTGCGGCGCCAGTAGTCCAGTTGCAGAAAACAGAACTATATTGCAATTGAAGTTCAGTAATGTACCAACAAGCCTGGCGGGAAGACAACCCGACTGTGCCGCCAGCGTCTGTCTTGAAAGGCGGAATGTGGTCTGTCAGGTTTGTACCCAAGTGGGGAGGCTTCCAGTCCCTGCACTTTCCCTACTCATCTGGAACCTCTCCCTGACAGGTGACCTGTCCCCACTCCTTCCACATGCAAAATGCATGCCAAATCTGGAAGCCAGGGTCTTAAATAGACTCTGCTTGACCCAAGATGGCTGCCAGAGTCGCATGTGATGCCAGCATCCAATCGGATGCTGCTTCTCTGTGACAGAGGAGATCATAGAGGAATGATGCTCCTGTCGACTTCCTCCTCCACCTGTTTGCTGGTGTGGGGAAAACAGACTCCACCAGCCTACAAGCGTGTGTCATCCACCAGGGGGGGGGCCTGCTTGTGCATTTATCCTGCTGGTTTCTGTGTGAACCTTTCCAATGCTATAGCTACTGGCCTCTGAGCCTGACAACTTGTGGGCCTCTCAATGTCTAACACAAGGTATTTAATCAATAGGGCCAACTGGGCAAATAGCATTTTAAGCAATCCTCTATGGCAGTCACCATGACCAGTTTCCTTTAAATACATACAGATAGATATATACCAATAGCAAGTGGCTTCAAGAGGAAAAAACACTTTTTAAAAGACCTAGGCCAAGGATGTCTAGGCCAGGCATACCCAGAAACTCAATGGTAGCAGGTCACACTTTTGGCCCTTGTGGACCTCACGATGTCTAACACAAAGTATTTATTCAAAAGTCTCACCAAGAAAACAGGACCGTTTAAAACAGTATTTTAAGAAGCAAATTATGGCTGTCTCCATAACCAGTTTCCTTTAAACCAGTACAAATACCTCGTGGACCTCTGTCTAACACATAGTATTTAATCAATAGAGTCAACTGGACAAATAACATTTTAAGAAATCATATATGGCAGTCACCATGACCGGTTTCCTTAAAATTCCTGCAAATAGAGATACACCAATAGTAAGTGGCTTCAAGGGGAAATCCACTTTTTAAAGAACGTAGACCAGGCATATCTAGTATCTAGACATACCCGGAAACTCAATGGCAGCAGGTCACACTTTGTCCCTTGTGGACCTCACAATGTCTAACACAAAATATTTAATCAAAAAGGACAACAAGACAACAGAGCAGATGGTATTTTAAGAAGACGACTATGGCTGTCTCCATAACCATTTTCCTTGATGTATACCAATGACAAGTGGCTTCAAGGGGAAATCTACTTTTGAAAGTTTTGGGTAGAAGCAGATGGGGACCTTAGGAGGACCACGCCAGACTAGATCACCTATGTCACAATGACCAGTTTCGTTTAAAACCAGTACAGATAGATATATACCAATACAAGGTGGCTTCAAGGGGAAATCCACTTTTGAATTACCTTGGGTGGAAGCAGATGAGGACCTTGGGAGGACCACACCAGACTAGATCACCTATGTCACAATGACCCGTTTCGTTTAAAACCAGTACAGATGGATATATGCCAATAGAAGGTGGCTTCAAGGGGAAATCCACTTTTGAATTACCTTGGGTGGAAGCAGGTGAGGACCTTAGGAGGACCACACCAGACCAAGATCATCAACGGCAGTCACCACAACCGGTTTCCTTTAAAACCATACAGATAGATGTATACCAATAGGAAGTGGCTTCAATGAGAAATTCACTTTTTAAAGACCTAGACCGGGTATATTTAGGCCAGACAAACTTAAAGACAAATGGCAGGAGGTCAAACCTTGGCCCTTCTGGACCTCACAATGTCCCATCTAAGTTGTGTCCGTGCTCTGCCCCACTCTTCTGCATACATAGAAAACATGGTGGACCTGATTGTTCTTATTTAGTCTCTTCTTTCCTTATTTGAAAAAAGAAAAACTTGTATTTGTGCCGCAGTGTCGGTGAAGATTGGGTATTCATGTACCTTCTAAAGCCTCACTTCCTGATAGCTTCTTTAAAGTTCAGGTTCTATCTGTAAATACACATCAGTGCTTATTTATTGCCGGGCTAATAACCTCTAAAAATAATTAGATGTGTTTGTGTCAAAAGGTTTATCTTAATTAATTGTCGGTATCCTGGCTGCCTGCCCTCTGTCGCTTTTCAACACGCGTCTACATTGACCACAAGTCTGGCTGTCTGATGATAGGAAGGAGCGGTCGCTTGTGCTGGTTCGGATTTCAGAACTTTAAGCGGGTTATCGCTTCAAATCCTTATTGGTTGACTTCTGTATTTGGGTGCGTGACACTATCTGGCATCACTTTGAAGCCTTGCAGAAAATTCACTTTGTATCTCCTGCATTGCAGACTTCTCACTTTGAGTTTGTTTGCTCGGAACTTAGAACCTCCTTAAAGGGAAAACTCTAGTTGACACATAATTGCTATGCAAGGCATTTTGTTACTTAAAGCTGAGTTTCAGGTATGGATATTGTTACATTGTTCCAGCTTGGACCAATGTAGGTATGGATGTGCTGTATCTATGGGATTCCAGTGGAAGCTGGAAATCACTGTAGTGGACACTGCTACTACACGCCTAGCTACTACTAGAGTGCTCTTCACTAGCTTCCAGGTCCAGCTTGGACCAATGTAAGTATGGGTGTGCCATACCTGTGGTATTCCAATGGAAGCTCCAAATCACTGTAGTAGACACTGTTACTACACCGCTACTACAGTGATGTCCACTTGTTTCCAGGTCCAGCTTGGACCAATGTAAGTATGGGTGTGCCATACCTGTGGGATCTCATTGGAAGCTGGAAACCACTGAAATAGACACTGCTACTACACCGCTACTACAGTGATGTCCACTAGTTTCCAGGTCCAGCTTGGACCAATGTAAGTATGGGTGTGCCATACCTGTGGGGTCCCAATGGAAGCTGGAAATCACTGTAGTAGACACTACTACTACACGGCCACTACAGTGATCTCCACTAGCTTCCAGGCCTAGCTTGGACCAATGTAAGTATGGGTGTGTCATACCTGTGGGATCTCATTGGAAGCTGGAAACCACTGAAATAGACACTGCTACTACACCGCTACTACAGTGCTGTCCACTAGCTTCCAGGCCTAGCTTGGACCAATGTAAGTATGGGTGTGCCATACCTGTGGGGTCCAAATGGAAGCTGGAAATCCCTGTAGTAGGCACTACTACTAGACGGCTACTACAGTGATCTCCACTAGCTTCCATGTCCCCTGCCAAGTGGCTGCCCTGCTGAATTGTGAACAGAAGGTCGCTTGCTTGGCATGGACACCATTTAGAAAACGCTTTTCATTTTCTAAACGATTGCAAAGTGTTCTGTGATTGGGCGAGGTTGAGTTTGGACAAGGCCCAATTTCGTCCAATCAAAAAAAATGCTTTGCATTTACTGAGAAAATGCAAAGTCTTCACCTAATGGTGGCTGTGGACATGGGTCAGCGTGGCTACGCAGCCCCATACACAGCAAACTGCGATGCCCATTTTTTTCTCCTTTCAACACATCAACTTCAAGGACAACATGTTCACTTGCTGCCCAACACATCCCACCCACTTTCAGATGCCATTGTAATGAGACGATCCATGTTATTAAGCTTACCTGTCAGTCGCCATAAAGTTATGGCTGATCAGTGTATATGCAGCACATTCAGTAAAGTACATCTGTCCATAATAGGAGGGCCTGGCATTGTCTGTGTGCAGGCTGGCATCATACATTTCCCGGCGGTAGCTGCTGCCATAATCTTTCACCCCCCCCGGTCATTCTCAGTGACAGATCTGCCCGTCTATGGCCCCTCGGGTGGTGTCCTCTACCATCTTGCTCTAGGACCCCCTTCCACCCCTTTGCACATTCGCCTTGCAGCGGGTTTGGACCCCAGGCAAGGGAAAGGTTAACTTCTCCCCGTCCATATTTAAGTCTCGTCCTTGGCTGCCTCTGAAAGTCATTCGCAGTCAATTAGCTCCACTACACACATGGATTTTTCACCGGAAGACGAGGAAGGAGGGAGGACGAGGGGGGATAGTGGGAAAAAAAATAGAGAGAATCACCTTTGAAAATGAGGAGCGATGCAAATCTTCAATTTTGTTTGAGTAAAGATTTAATCTGATTTAGACGGAGCGCTGATCTGGGGATAGATTCAGCAAAAGGGGGGGGGGGGGAGGCTTGGAGGACAAATGGATTTTTCAAGAGGGCAAAATATCCGACTTGGAATGTTTTTGTTACAATATTATTAGAAAAAAAATGATCAATTAGAAAGAGAGAGAAGGACTTCAGCAACTAATTCAAGAAATGGGTGCTGGGATAATTGTATGATAATAACGTATCCAAGGGCCTGTGCCTATCCCATGACTCACGGAGTGCCCCTTTATGTTATGTACAGGCCCGGACTGGGACAAAAAATAGGCCAAGGCACTTTAGACTGAGCAGCCCATGATACCGGTCCCTTCTCTGCTCTCCATCCTGACAGATCCCCCCCGCAGCAGCCAGTGGGAAAAAGGAGGGCGGAAATCTAGCAGAGCTGCGGGGGGTGAGGGGGTTGGGAAAGAGCACAGGGGTGGGGGAGAGCACGGAGGGGGCGGAGAGCAATAAGGGGGGTAGAGAGCATGGGGGGGCAGAGAGCAGCGATGGGGTGGAGAGCAATGGGGGGTGGAGAGCAATGGGGCTGCGGAGAGCAATGGGGGGGCAGAGAGCACTGAGGGGGTGGAGAGCAATGGGGGGCAGAGGGCACGGGGGTGAGAGCAATGGGGGGGCAGGGAGCACGGGGGGGTGGAGAGCAATAGGGGGGCAGAGAGCACGGGGGGTGGAGAGCACAGGGGGGGTGGAGAGCAATGGGGGGTGGAGAGCAATGGGGGGTGGAGAGCAATGGGGGATGGAGAGCAATGGGGGGGCAGAGAGCAATGGGGGGTGGAGAGCAATGGGGGGCAGAGAGCAATGGGGGGTGGAGAGCAAGGGGGGGGGCAGAGAGCACCGAGGGGGTGGAGAGCAATGGGGGCAGAGAGCACGGGGGTGGAGAGCAATGGAGGGGCGGAGAGCACAGGGGCGGAGAGCAATGGGGGGGAGAGAGCACAGGGGGGTGGAGAGCAATGGGGGGGCAGAGAGCAAGGAGGGTGGAGAGCAATGGGAGGGCAGAGAGCAATGGGGGGGTGGAGAGCAATGGGAGGGCAGAGAGCAATGGGGGGTGGAGAGCAATGGGGGGGCAGAGAGCACCAAGGGGGTGGAGAGCACGGGGGGGACTGAAAAGCACTGGGTAACCAAAGAGCATGGAGGTGGGGACACAAAAGAAGTTGGATAGGCGGAGCGGCAAGGGAGCTGTATATAGAGGACGTTTTTTTTCCATATTGAATGCCTGCTTCTTCTCCCCTCCCTCCTGCAGACATTCAATATGGAAAATAACTTCCTCTATATGCAGCCGCTCCTCCTATCCAGGCACACAGGGGGCTGCACGGGCACTCACTTTCTCTCCTGTCCGGCAGGCAGCAGGCGCCATTGGGCGATGGGATCCATTGCAGGTCCTTCCCCTTCACGGTCATGGGGCAGCTGGGTAGTCCCCCCCCCCCCCCAGCCCTGACTGCTGCGCCAGTCCACTGGAAAAACACCTGGTGTGCCCTCTGGCCAGTCTGGGCCTGGTTATGTGTATGACCGCAAAGACATTGGTATGGGTGTTGAGGCACACCGCTGCCTAATGTACACATACTGCATATGGTCAGATAGCGTTGGGGGTGTCCCATGTACCTTTTCGGTATCTTGTTTTATGAAGTTGTATTGGATGATGGAAATCAGCAGAGCTTCCCCTCATTTACTAAGCTCTGGAACATCTGCACTTGCAAAGTGCACAGTCTGTTTGCCTTTAGTAAATGCCCCCCTTAAAGTCCTTTTATTTTTCTGGTGCTACATTTTGTGGCTTATGTATGTACTGGGGCGTAGATAAAGGGGGGAATAAGGGGGACGAAATCCTCCCCGAAGAAAGGGACACCAATGAGGGATACAAGCTCTGTATACACCCACTCTGCAGGTTTGGACAGGGCTTTCTGCTCCTGCCACCTAGCCATTCATTGATGCCCGCCCCCCCCCCCCCCCCCCCCATTGTTAGTGCATTTTTGCCACACCTATAGTTCAGTGTGGTGCAATAAGCACACCACTTGACTATCACACCTACATGAGCTTTATTGACATCCCATACCAAAACCATGGCCATTATTTTGAAGTTCCCCTTTGTGAGTATAGAACATCCTTCACTCTTCTGGGAAGGATTTTCACAAGATTTTTGAGGGTGTCTCTGGAAATTTGTGCCCATTTGTGATTTCAGGCACTGATGTGGGTTGAGAAGACATGGCTCACACATCCAGCTTCACATTGAACATCAAAAAAAAATAAAAATACCTGCCTCACAATCGGCATTCCAGTTTATCCCAAAAGTGTTTGGTAGGGTTGAGGTCAGGGTTTCTGTTATGGACACTCAAGTTCCTCCACACCAAACTGGTCGCACCATGTCTTTTATGGAGCTAGCTTTGTACACGGGGGGACAGTCATGCTGGAACAGAAAAGGGTCTTCACCAAACTGTCACCACAAGGTTGGAAGATCACAATTGTCTACAATGTCTTTGTATGATGGAGGATTACCAGGACCCTTCACTGGAGACATCTGAACTTGTCATGTGGAGGAAGTCCACATAGTTTTTTCCCTATATAGTAGGCATGGTGGTAAGGCGTCCACAAACTTTTAGATATATATTGTATACTGTACTGTATATAGGACTGTGTTCCAGTCCTATTGCTTTGAGTTTAGTTGCACTCAGCTCAGGTTATTTTTAATGGGGCCTCCTGATCAAAAGTACTTGTGGTTTAAGGTGCTAGTCCGTTCAATCCCCTCGCCCTCACACAAAAAAAAAAATTTACCCCTCCTAGCACAAATTCCTCCCAATCATCCCTACTAGCACAAATGTCCCCCATTAGTACACCCCCCCCCCAACCATATTACCTTTCCTAGCTTAACCCCCTTCTAGTATAAATCCCCCCGTCTCCCCTCTCAACACAAGTTCCCCCCCCCCCCCAAAAAAATCCTCCCAAAATTTCCCCTCTTAGAACAATTCTTACCTCCTGCCACCCCCTCAAATCCCCCCTCCCAACACGAATCCCCTTCCCCTTATCTCCTTGTGGTGCCCCTCCTCCCCACTTGATACCACAGTACCCAGAGTAGCTGCTCCTCCTGCCCACCCCTTGTCCCGGCCCTGGTGTTATGGAAATGAATGGAGGGGATGGAATGACTATCACAGTTGTAATACAGGTCACATGGTTTGTAGTAGTCACACCATTGTTCGTGCCGCTGTAGTCTTTGTGTGTTCTTTGATTTGTCTCTTAGGGTTTGTGCACACAGGACTAAAACCTCAAGGGACGATGGAATTTAAACCAGGATAGTTGGCAATTATGAGGCAGCTGCTTTGGGCCCCACAACAATGACAGGGCCCAGGGCAGCTGCCCCTTTTGCCCTGCCTTAAAAACGGCCCTGCCTGGGCCCAGTACAACAGGGCAGCTTTTATGTTCATTTCTGCCTAAATGAAAAAATGTATTTTACTAGACCACACCCCCTCTTCTACTTGCCTACCAGTGCTTTAATTTCATTTCCCTGGGCCCCATCATGTCAACAGAGGGGAATTAACTTTTTTTTCATTTTCGTGGGCATAGGTGGATAAAATCAGTGCCGCTGTTCCCGCTGCACCTGGGGGGGGGGATGTAGGCGGGGTTGGGGGGCCATCAGGAAGGCTCCCCCCCTCATCAGGAAGGCTCCCCCCCCCCATCAGGAAGGCTATATGGGACCCCGTGATTTCTAACAGCTGCTCTGAGCGTAGCACGCGGCTGGAGAACATACCACCATTGCAGAAAACTCTGTAAGAACATGACAGATAGAGGCGGCCGATTGATTTTTGCCTGTTGCCGTTGAAATAATTTCTAAGGTGAGCGGCCCCGCTGACCGGTGAACGATGCAGTAATTCAGGTGAAGCGGCACACAGAGAACATACATTTGGGTCAGAGTTCTGGAGAGGGGTGACTGACAGCTTGTCAGGAAAGAGACGGGCTGTGATTGATGGGTGGGTTGCGGCGCTGGCCGTTTTCAATCCGCCGTTCGAGCGGAGAGAGAGAATCATTAATAACCGAGCTTCTGTCTCCCGGACTCCCAGACACCTGCTTATTTTTTATCTCTCTTCTTCTCATCCTGCCTTCATCAAAAACAACACCCGTCAACAAGATGCCAGGCTGAAAGTCATTTCAAAAGCACCGTGGTGTCGGGAGGGGAGGAGGTGGGGGGGGGGGGGATGGGTATAGGAACTGCTTTTCTGCTGTTAGGGGTCTCATCAGAAATCTGCTATCTCTCGGGGTGGAATGGACTCCTCCTCGTTCCTTCTACCTGGGCCTGATAGACTGTAATGATGTACATGTACCACAAGGGGGCAGCTATGTAAGGGGTAGATGAACGCTACTCCACCCCCTCAACACCTATGTTCCCGCTGTGTACAGTATTTTTTTTTTTTTGCAGCATATTTACCTTTAAATCTCGAACAGGCTTATTAGACTTAAAGGGTCTATTTAAAAAAAAAATGCATAGCCATTCCTCTAGCGACTGCATGTATGTGTGAATTGAGGAAAAAACGAATGTTCTTTAGGCTATTTTCTCTTCTGAATGAATGTTCTTTTATTATGAGCAGTAGTAAAATACCACATTATGGCCACTAGATGGAGCTGAGGAAATACTTTGGACTTTGTAACAAAAGATACAATGTAACCATTCCAGAGAACACTAGAGGGAAGTGACAGTGAATGAAGCCTATGGGTAAAGGAACAAGTTACATGAGCTTCCCAAGCAAACAATCACTGTGGCTGTCACGGTGATCATGTGATTGGGTGTAATTCTAAAAAAAAAAAAAAAAATTTGTGTTGCAATTCAACCTGCAAGTCTGCATGTAGAAATGTTCTTGAGGCTATTTTTCTCTTCTGGGTGAATGTTCTTTTATTATAGGAAATAGTAAAATGCCACTTTATAGCCACTAGATGGCGATGTAGAGCATAGGGAATGCATAGGTCTTTGTAAAAGGAGATGCAATGTAATTATTCTAGAGAAGGCTAGAGGGAAGTAGCAGTAAATGTAGCCAATGATTCAAGGAGAAAGGAGGTGTTACATGTGCTTCCCAGACTTAAAGGGGTCTATTTTTTTTTTTTAACCGCTTACCTCCCGCCTGCCCATAGTCATACGATGTCGTCGACTTTCAGCAGTGATATATGAATGATGCCGGCGATTCCCTGCACTATAAGAACAATCATAGCGGCTGTTCAGCTGCTTGATCGTTCTTATAGGCGGTGGGAGGGGATGTCCCCGTTCCCCCTCCCGCCGCCCTCTGGTGCTTCTCCAGGCTCGCCCCTGCCATTGGCGAACCGAAAAAGGAACCGATCGTCGTCAGATGTTGACCATAGAGATTTCTGGCGGGCCAGATGGTCCCCGGAGTCTCTATGATCGTTTGGAGGCCAGGAGCGATGTTATGACGTCACACCCGGCCTCTTCATTTGAAGAAATGCCACCACAGCATCTTCTTCTTCTTCTTCTTTTTTTATTTTTTATTTATTTATTTTTATTTCAGGCTTCCCAGCCTAGAGGTGAGATCTGGGGACTTATTGACACCAGATCTCACTGTAAAGAGGACCTGTCACAACTATTCCTATTACAAGGAATGTTTACATTCCTTGTAATAGAAATAAAAGTTATCAAAAAAAATGTAAAAAGAAAGATTCAAACTAGAAAAATGAAAGTAAAATCAACAATAAAAAAATAAAATAAAATTGAAAGCGCCCTGTCTCCGCATGCTCGCAGCAGTGAATGCATACGTAAGTCGTGCCCACATATGTAAACGACGTTCAAACCACACATGTGTGAGGTATCACCGCAAACGTTAGAGCAAGAGAAATAATACTAGCACTAGACCTCTTCTGTAGCTGGAAACATGTAGCCTGTAAAAAATGTTAAAGCATCGCCTATGGGGAATTTTAAGTACCGAAGATTGGCGCCATTCCATTATTTATTTACTTGGCGTATCATCATCTTTCACATTATGCAAAAAAATTGGGCTAACCTTACTGTTTTTTTTTTTTTTTTAATGCATGAAACTGTTTTATTCCCCCCCCCCCCCAAAAAAAACGCGTTGAAAAATTGCTGCGCAAATATCGCGTGAGGTAAAAAGTTTCAATGGCTGCCATTTTATTCTCTAGGGTCTCTGCTAAATACACATGTGTGTGTATATATATATATATATTTTCTAGCAAAAAAATTATGATTTTTACATATAGGAGAGAAATGGCAGAATTGTATGTGATTAAATACGCATAGCCATTCCTCCAGCGACTCTGCATACACATGCGAATTGGGGGAAAACAAATGTTCTTTAGGCTATTTTTCTCTTCTGAATTTTTTTTTTATTATGAGCCATAGTAAAATACCGCATTATGGACACTAGATGGAGCTGAGGAAATACTTTGGAACAAAAGATACATTGTAACAATTCCAGAGAACACTAGAGGGAAGTGACAGTTAAAGAAGTCTATGGGTAAAGGAACAAGTTACATGAGCTTCCCAAGCAAACAATCGCTGTGGCTGTCACAATGATTATGTGATTGGGTGTAATTATAAAAAAATCTGTATTGCAATTCCCCCTGCGAGTCTGCATGTAGAAATGTTCTTGAGGCTATTTTTCTCTTCTGGGTGAATGTTCTTTTATTATAGGAAGTAGTAAAATACCACTTTATAGCCACTAGATGGAGTTGAAGAGCATTGGGAATGCATAGGACTATGTAAAAAGAGATACAATGTAATTATTCTAGAGAAGGCTAGAGGGAAGTAGCAGTAAATGTAGCCAATGGTCCAAGGAGCAAGGAGGTGTTACATGTGCTTCCCAGACTTAAAGGGGTCTATTTTATTTTTTAACCGCTTCCCGCCCGCCTAGCGTCCTACGATGTCGTCGACTTTGAGCGGTGATATGTGAATGATGCCTTCAGTTACAGACTTCATTCAGATATCTTCTTTTAGAGCCGGCGAATTCCCGCACCATAAGAACAATCATAGGGGCTGTTCAGCTGCTTGATCATTCTTATAGGTGGTGGGAGGGGACGTTCCACCACATTTTGTCCACTTTGTGTTGGTCTATCACATAAAATCCCAATAAAATACATTTACGTTTTTGGTTGTAACATGACAAATTGTGGAAAATTTCAGGGGGTATAAATACTTTTTCAAGGCACTGTGTGTATGTGTGTTTATATGTATATATATATATGTACTTTTTGCATATAGTTACTCTTTAAAGTGTCACATCATAAATAAGAATCAATAAATGGTGTATTACATGCTGTTCATACTCACTCAAAAACCCTGGTTGACCCTGCTGCTCTCTATCTCCCCCTCCTGTCCATGTCCTCAATTCAGCTGGGGGATTTTGCAGCTGTGGTGTCAGCTCTGCACATGCTCAGTTTTCAGTAAGTTTCTGTGCTAAGCATTTCCTCCCTATCACATCTGAGCAGCCCATGTGACTCTATAGTCACACATGTGGGCGTAGACACAGTGGTAAATGACAGCCCACTCCCTCCCTCCTCCATGCCCACTAACCAGCTAAACACAATTGGAGCGTGATATTATATGTAGATTGATGGAGGCTTCACCTCCCTCTTATTCTAAGACACAGGTTGGAGGGGCGTGACACAGCCTGTGACTGGCGGAAATCCGCCCTCGCCATGTTATTAGAGATATATATATATATATATATATATATATATATATATATATATATATATATATATATATATATATATATATATATATATATATATATATATATAATAGATAGATAGATATAGAGATATATATATATATAAATATGTAGATCGATATCTATATATAGATATATATCTATCTATCTATCTATCTATCTATCTATCTATCTATCTATCTATCTATCTATCTATCTATCTATCTATATTTTATATATATATATATATATATATATATATATATATATATATAAAATTTGTATGACCAACAGTTTATTGATATTAATTATTTATTTTTACTCCTGTGTTCCAATGGATGTTTTGTTTTTTGTTTTGGTTTTTGAACATGTGACCAGCAGCAGAGGACTAGAAGCTCCTCCTGCTTATGTTTCCCTGCAGACAGGCTGGGAGAGAGCCGGGTCATGTGACAGCTGGATATCCAATAGGAAAAAGGGACTCAGATTTTTTTTTTTTTTAATTAAAATAATTAAATATAATATAATTATATTTAATATAATTAATAATTATAGAAGGGACAATGCAAAATATACAGTGTGTGTTTAGTATCATTTTAAGGCCCCACTGAACTTTTTTTTTTTTTTTTAACCACTTGCTGACTGCCCTACTTGTATATACTGTGGGGCGGTATCTCCTACAGGCGAAATGACGTACCTGTACGTGCTCGCCTCATCCGGGTTTGCGGCGCACACCAGCTCCCATTGTGATTGGCTCCTGCTGTGTCCAATCAGTCTGGCCGACCCGATGTCCGTGGGACCCGCTGATCGTTCCCAAGAGAGGCAGAATGGTGGTGCGCCTATGTACACAAGGCAGATCATCGTTCTGTGACAAAGGAAGGCAGTGACCTCGTGTTTATGCTAAGCAGGGACACGGATCTCTGTCTTCCCACAGTACAAGCACCTCCCCCCACACAGTTAGGAAGCACCCCCTAGGAACATATTTAACCCTTTGAATCACCCCTGATGTCAACGCCTTCCCTGCCGGCGTCATTAGTACAGTGGCAGTGCATATTTTTTAGCACTGATCACTGTATTGGTTTCTCTGGTCCCCAAAAAAGTGTCACTTAGTGTCTGATTTGTCCAATGTCGCAGTCCTGCTACAAGTCGCTGATCGCCGCCATTACTAGTAAAAAAAAAAAAAATGTAATAAATAAAAATGTAATAAATATATCCCACAGTTTGTGGACACGATAACTTTTAAAAATATGTAGCAGAATACATATTGGCCTGAATTGATGAAGAAATTCGATTTTTTTATTTTTTTATTATTAGATGTTTTATAGCAGAAAGTAAAAAAAATATTGTGTTTTTTTTTATTTTTTTTTTATTAGATGTTTTATAGCAGAAAGTAAAAACATATTGTTTTTTTTTAATTGTCTGGTTTATAGCGCAAAAAATAAAAACCACAGAGGGGATCAAATACCACCAAAAGTCTCTATTTGTGGGGAAAAAAAGGCCGTCAATTTTATTTGAGTACAGCGTCGCACGACCGCGCAATTGTCAGTTGAAATAACGCAGTGCCGTATCGCATAAAAATGTCTGGTAACGAGCTGCCAAGTGAATGACGGTGGCAGTTGAGTGCTGAACGGAAATGCCTAATATTTTGGCAGCAGAAAGAGATCCCAAGAGTAATATATATATATATATATATATATGTATTTTTTTTTCCCTGCCTGGGATGTCCGTTTGTTAGGGCGGAGGTATCTCTATTGCAGGATGTAGAGCGGTCCCGGAGAACGGCGATGGCGGGGGGCTGAAGCGCCTGGAGCGGGATTGATGGCTCGTATCCCTCTCCTGTATACAGGTCTCGGGTGATCAGAGCTCTATGTACACAAGACTGGCGGGGATTTGTATGCTGATCCCTTCGCACACACTCACCGCCTCCCCCCCCCCCCCCCTGCTCCTTCCATTGCTATCACCAGGCAGCTCCTGGAGAGATATGACTGTGCCGTCTCCCTCCTAACCCCGACAACCCCTAAAAGATTATCCCGGGACCCAGGAGAGCGGTCGGTGGCCTTGAATTAAAACAGAAAGGAGAGGTCAATGGAAGGAAATATTTCTCCTGTCAAAAAGAATAGAAATGCATTTCCAATTGATGCTGCGCCTCGGCCCGCGCTCGACATCAGCGCCTTTTTATACAGGCGCACAATGAGCCGGATAATTCCATCTACATCCGGAATCCTCCTCCTTTTATCACCGCTGAGCTCAACGGCTTCTCTTCCGTCTTCTTTAGGCGGGGTGGTCGTCATCCTCTTTCTGAAAGAAAATCTGATTTTTAATGCAAAAGCGGAATGTTGCTTTAAAATCTCATGCAATCGCTTAAAGCTGAACTCCGGCTTTACCTTTTTTTTTTTTTTTTATCACACCCTTGTAGCAGGGTCATGCGTTGAGGTCAGTGGCTGGAGAGGCACTGACTAGAATACGAAAGAGAAAAGGGTGGCCCCTAGAAGTCTCACATCCAAGATATCCTGGAGAGGTGAAGAGAGTGGCAACCTCAGCCTGGACTCCGACCAGGCCACGCCCCCAACGCGTTTCACTCCCCCCCTGAAGTTTAGTCATGGGGATTACTGGCTAGTATACGAAAGAGAAAAGGGTGGCCCCTAGAAGTCCCACATCCAAGATATCCTGGAGAGGTGAAGAGTGGCAACCTCAGCCTGGACTCCGAGCAGGCCACACCCCCAAAGTGTCCAACGCGTTTCACTCCCCCGAAGCTTAGTCTTGGGAATCACTGGCTAGTATACGAAAGAGAAAAGGGTGGCCCCTAGAAGTCCCACATCCAAGATATCCTGGAGAGGTGAAGAGAGTGGCAACCTCAGCCTGGACTCCGACCAGGCCACGCCCCCAACGTGTTTCACTCCTCCCCCGAAGTTTAGTCATGGGGATCACTGGCTAGTAAATGAAAGAGAATAGGGTGGCCCCTAGAAGTCGCACATCCAAGATTTCCTGGAGAGGTGAAGAGTGGCAACCTCAGCCTGGACTCCGTGCAGGCCACACCCCCAGTGTCCAATGCGTTTCACTCCCCCCAAAGCTTAGTCTTGGGAATCACTGGCTAGTATACGAAAGAGAAAAGGGTGGCCCCTAGAAGTCGCACATCCAAGATATCCTGGAGAGCGGGAGAGAGTGGCAACCTCAGCCTGGACTCCGACCAGGCGACGCCACCAACGCGTTTCACTCCTCCCCCTTGAAGTTTTTAGTGATGGGGATCACTGGCTAGTATACAAAAGAGAAAAGGGTGGCCCCTAGAAGTCGCACATCCAAGATTTCCTGGAGAGCTGAAGAGAGTGGCAACCTCAGCCTGGAGTCCGACCAGGACATGCCCCAACGCGTTCCACTCCTCCCCCCAAGCTTAGTCATGGGGATCACTGGCTAGTATACGAAAGAGAAAAGGGTGGCCCGTAGAAGTCCCACATCCAAAATATACTGGAGAGGTGAAGATAGTGGTCCCCAACGCATTTCACTCCTCATCAATCTGCCTCTCCTCCTGACCCAAACTTTCAGAGTTAATCGCTTTCTTTGCCTTTTAATTATTTTAGGTCTTTGTCATGTGTGGGTGCAATCTTTGGACCTGACAGCAGTCACTATACTGCTGTCCCTTAGTATTATATGAAAGAACCCATTCCCCGGCATCCCTGCTGGCCACCAGATGCTACTGAATTAGCTGTGCAATCTGTTGATCAGTTGCTTGATAAACCATATACTATACTGCTGTCCCTTAGCATTATATGAAAGAACACATCCACAGCATCCCTTTAGATGTGTATGCTCCACCCTGCTGGCCACTGGCTGCTGCTGAATTTAGCTGTGCAATCTGCTGATCAGTTGCTTGATAAACCATATACTATACTGCTGTCCTTTAGCATTATATGAAAGAACACATCCACAGCATCCCTTTTAGATGTGCATGATCCTCCCTGCTGGCCACTGGCTCCTGCTGAATTTAGCTGTGCAATTTGCCGATCAGTCTGCAGCAGCCAGAGGCCAGCAGCGAGGAGCATGCACATCCAAAAGGATGCTATGCATGCGTTCTTTCATATAATGCTGGGTAGGGGGGCGGGGGGCTATGGCATTTCCTGCTGACATCTACCACCAAACCCAATCTTGTTACGGAGCAAAGGCCAGTTGACAGACCCAGTGATGATGTCACAAGGGTATTTCTTGAATATCAAATTATGTGATTATGCGAAAAACTGCCGTAGTGTGCCGAAATATTTCATGTTTGTTGAATTTTCCAACAATATCCAGAAGTCTGGTTGCGAGAAAATAAGCGACAGGGTAGGTCACCCGCAGGACATTCTGTCTTCAGTGAAATTAAATGGGGCTCTGTTCACCGACTTCCACTGAGAGTACAGGAGCAGTAAAGCACCACCGCCGCGGCGCATGCGACGGGTCGGATAGACACCCACTGATGCCGACACGTCTCCGGCTATTGCAGTCGCTATAAATATAGATGAGATTCTCTGGCTGGCTGCAATGTATTCCGCTGCCTTTGTTTCATCTGTCAGTCACTGTACCGGCCAGTCAGGGTCTATATTCGTCTGAGGTTCAGCAATATGGAACACGTCTGCGCTCCTTCCTGCGTCTTCCACTGGCAAACCCCCCTCCCCCCCCCCGTGGCATTTCGCCATCGCATTTTTATTCTTTAAATCTGAACTCCGGGCAAATGCCGCTCTGTATTCAATAATGCATAAATAAATTGTATTTTTAAATGCAAGCCGTGTAAACACCTAAATGTGACCTGGTATCGGCCTCTTGCTGTGCCTGTACAGCAGAGCTCAGACTGGGGAAAGGGGGGAAGCAGCGCTAGGAGTTGGTCAGTTGTGTTGCAGAGCTCATCACTGCGCTGCTTCTTCTTTCACTGCACAATCACA
>JBBGZY010002641.1:272500-284767 GCA_037952925.1 Lithobates clamitans
CGGAATCCTGATGACAAGTAGAGCTGTTGATTGGCTGGTTGGGCTCCGGATGACAGGTTGGGATCCGGATGACAGGCAGAGCTTCTGATTGGCTTGTTTGGCACTTTACCTGTCATCAGAAGCCCAATTGGCTTGTTGGCCCCTGATGACAAGTTGGGATCCTGATGGCAAGTACATAGAGCTCCTGATTGCTTGCTTGGACTCATGAGAGGTAGAGCTTTTGTTCAGCTGGCTGGACTCATGGTGACAAGAGAAGTGCCAAATTGACTGGTTGTGCCCCATGATTGTCTGTCTGGGCTCCTGATGTCAGGTAAGGCCCCAAATTGGCTGGTTGGGCTCCTGATGACAGGTTCAAAGTCTGATGACAAATAGAATTCCCGATTAGCTGGTTGGCCTCATAATGACAGGTAGAGCTCCTAATAGGCTGTTTGGACTCCTGGTGATAGGTAGACCTCTTGGTTAACTAGTTTTGTATCCTAGATGACAAGTACAGCTCCTGATTGGCTGGTTGGACTCCTGATGACAAGTAGAGCACCCGATTGGACTGCTGATGACAGGTAGAACTCCGAATTGGCTGGTTGGGTTCTTTATCATAGGTGGAGCTCCTGATTGGGCTCCTGATGACAGGTAGAGCTCATAATTGGCTGGTTGGACTGCTGATGACAGGTAGAACTGATTGGCTGGTTGGGCTCCTGATGACCGGTAGAGTTTCTGATTGGCTGGTTGAACTCCTGGTGGGAGGTAGAGCTCTTAAGTGACTGACTTGCCTGAATCCAGCAGTGAATGTGTGACTAGCATTTTGGTATTGGTCATGGGACTGGAGCCTTCAATTCCTAGAACAGGTAAGGTAGTAGAATGTGTAACTTCTTGAAAATTTGCAAGCTAAAATAGCTTTGGTTTGTTTAAACTTAGCTCTGCTTTAACATCACTCGGCGCTTTTTTTTTTTTTTTCCCCCACCGCTTGTTATTCCTGCACTTCCTGAAGGTTTGCCAATGCTCCCAGCATAGCTGCCCTTTTCACTGCTGATTGACTGTGCGATTTTGGAACGGGCCCAGGAAAGTCAGCACTGTATGAAGGATTAATCCCTTCGGAGAGGCTTTAGAACGTTCGGAATAATTTATGAACAAAATTCCTGCCATCAGCCAATCGGAGAGCTCCAGCGGTCTTCACCTGTGTTTTGCTAGAGATCTGTAGGTACTTAGCAGACCATTGAGGTTTGGCATAATGAGACTGGATGGGAAGTACGACTGGCCTCCACTATCAAGGCAGAGCTGTGGGTTGTCTTCTGTTTTCAGAAAAATTAGTACCGCGTCCTCAATTTCCTAAATGTAGATCTAAACTCTAACTTGACAACATTTCGTTTTCAAAAGCACTGTGTCTTATAAACATTTTTATTTTATTTTGCATAAATACAGTATTGTTTCTCCTCTTTGCATCTCAGTGGGCCTGTGTGCAAGATCAGAAGTTGGGTTCTCTTCTACGCTACCCTATGCTATGTGTGATGCACCATGCAGCATCCAGATCCGGCAAACCTGGATTCAAGCCATCTGTTTCCAGGCTCAGTCAGGGGCGCTGATTGCATGTAAACAGTTGCGTGAGCGGTGCATGCGATCAGCATTGCCCATTGATTTGCGCTTAATAAACTCCTGTGTGCCTCCAACCTTTAGACTGCATAAAATTATTTCGCTTTGCTCGGTTATATGAGTACCTTTTAGGATTCAGGCACATGGGCAGTAAGAGGTTTTCTGCCCCCATGCAGGTGGCATTTACATCCAGCCATAGAAAGGAATGGTGTATATGCCTATAGTCTGGTAAACACTGGTGCCTTCCTGCATTGGCATTTACACCTACATGGGCATCTAATGTATCTCTCGAAAAGGAGCGTTCTTTTACGCTAGAGCTCATTGGCGCCACTTACTGTCCTTATGCTTGAACACCTATTATTTGGAATGGTTTGGGGGGACTGGTGAGGAAAAGCCCACACCATCCACTGGCACTGGTCTGGGTGTGAAGGCAGGCCAAGCATGGTCGGGACAAAGGATGGGCAGGGGGTAGGTGCAGCAGTGGGGGGTGCACCCCCCGCCACATGCTCCAGATCAGTGGCTAGCAACCAGTGGGTCGCGACTTCATGTCTGCTCTGACAGCTACTGCTGTCACACCATGCTCCAACATGCCCACTCTGCACCCCATCTGCCCACAGCTGGCACAAAAAACACACCATGCACCAACATGACCATTCTGCACCCCACCTGCCCACAGCTGGCACTAAAAACACACTATGCTCCAACATGCCCACTTTGCACCCCACCTGCCCACAGCTGGCACGAAAAACACACCATGCTTCATGCCCACTCTGACCCTATCTGCCCATATCTGGCACGGAAAGCACACTGTGCTCTAACATGCCCACTCTGTACCCCATCTGCCCACAACTAGCATGGAAAAAACACATGCTCCAACATGCCCACTCTGTACCCCATCTGCCCAGATCTGGTACGAAAAACACGCCATGCTCCAACATGCGCACTCTGCACCCCATCTGCCCACAGCTGGCACAAAACACACACCGTGCATGCTTAACTGCCTTTTAGTTGGTAGAACGCAAGCGATTGGCCGTGCACATGCAGTGCTCACTCTATTCCAACCGTGAACAGCCAGGGCAAGGGGTCAGAGAATGGGCACTGGGCAGTACACCCATTTTACGTCATGCATTGGCAGTGGTGGAGGGGGCACAGTTCCGCATCCTTGCCCTGGGCACTGGAGGAACCTGTCCTGGCACTGGGGCTAAGTGAACATTCGTATTACATGCACACTTGATCAGCTTTTGCTGGCACTGCTCTTGTTCAATTTATAAGGCGACATCATGGCAAGGAGCAAACCCCCAATGAGTGCATAGTGGGCTCCCTCCTCCTCGGGCCTACGTGCACTGTACAGGCTTCACACGTTGGGGGGGGCATACTACTGCAGGTTCCCCCCATTAGAAATGAACAAATTGGATCTTTAAGAGACGGGCGCCATGGCAAAAAAAAACTGTTTTTGAAATGCGAGACTTGACTCTAGAATCTCGACCTTTCATTGGATAACTTTGGTGCTCTCGTTTCGAAGTTTAAAATGTTTTCTATTAGACGGAAGGCCGATGTGGCCTCCTGGTTACCTCCGGGAATGTGACCGAGGTGCGAGGTTTCTGTCTGACTGAGTGACGGAGCGATGTGGCCGCCTCAGAACAGCAAAAATCCATCTTTAGCGGAGGTACAGTAATGGTTTCATGAAATATTCACCGATTTTCCCTCCTAATCCATGGTCAGCCAGAAGGGACTGGAGGGAAGGAAAGAAAAAAAAATGCAAAACTTAAAAGGGACGACAAATGAGTCTTTTCTCAATGTTCATGGCTTGATCTGCCTACACGACACTTTGATGGCCTGCTGGAGGCAATACGGTGACTGGATGGTGTTTCCAAGGGAATATACTTTCTTTCTGAAGTCATTTATTAATTAATATGTTTATATAACCAGCTTAAAGTGTATCTAAATGCAGGAACAAAAATGTCATGTTACAGATTACCAGTCCTTAGATGTGGTGGCGGCGGCATTAGTTTTCTTTTATCTGTTTTTATTCCCCTTTATTTCACCTGGTGATTCCGCCCGGAGTGTTGTCACCCCTAGGGTGTCAACACTCGCCATAGTCGCCATACTTTAGCAGTATTGTCACCCTAGGGCAGGCCTACAGTATACCCCCCACCTCATAACATGGGGGGGAAGTCTTCTATAGTCTTCAAAGAGAACTGAAAAAAAAAGGCAGAGGGCACCTTGACATGGTGTGAAGAGAAGTTAGTGGCAGAGCTTCTGATTGGCTAAATAGGCAGGTAGAACTTCTGATTGAGCTCCTGATGACAGGTAACGCACCAGACTGGCTGGTTGGGCTCCTGATGACCGGTAAAGCACCAGACTGGCTGGTTGGGCTCCTGATGACAGGTAAAGCACCAGACTGGCTGATTGGGCTCCTGATGACTGGTAAAGCACCAGACTGGCTGGCTGGGCTCCTGATGACAGGTAAAGCACCAGACTGCCTGGTTGGTCTCCTGATGACAGGTAAAACACCAGACTGGCTGTCAGGGCTCCTGATGACAGGTAAAGCACCAGACTGGCTGGTTGGGCTCCTGATGACAGGTAAAGCTCCTGATTAGCTGGTTGGGCTCCTGATGACAGGTAAAGCACCAGACTGGCTGGTTGGGCTCCTGATGACAGGTAAAGCACCAGACTGGCTTGTTGGGTTCCTGATGACGGGTAAAGCACCAGACTGGCTGGTTGGGCTCCTGATGACAGGTAAAGCACCAGTCTGGCTGGTTGGGCTCCTGATGACAGGTAAAGCACCAGACTGGCTGGTTGGGTTCCCTCCTAATCCATGGTCAGCCAGAAGGGACTGGAGGGAAGGAAAGAAAAAAAAATGCAAAACTTAAAAGGGACGACAAATGAGTCTTTTCTCAATGTTCATGGCTTGATCTGCCTACACGACACTTTGATGGCCTGCTGGAGGCAATACGGTGACTGGATGGTGTTTCCAAGGGAATATACTTTCTTTCTGAAGTCATTTATTAATTAATATGTTTATATAACCAGCTTAAAGTGTATCTAAATGCAGGAACAAAAATGTCATGTTACAGATTACCAGTCCTTAGATGTGGTGGCGGCGGCATTAGTTTTCTTTTATCTGTTTTTATTCCCCTTTATTTCACCTGGTGATTCCGCCCGGAGTGTTGTCACCCCTAGGGTGTCAACACTCGCCATAGTCGCCATACTTTAGCAGTATTGTCACCCTAGGGCAGGCCTACAGTATACCCCCCACCTCATAACATGGGGGGGAAGTCTTCTATAGTCTTCAAAGAGAACTGAAAAAAAAAGGCAGAGGGCACCTTGACATGGTGTGAAGAGAAGTTAGTGGCAGAGCTTCTGATTGGCTAAATAGGCAGGTAGAACTTCTGATTGGGCTCCTGATGACAGGTAACGCACCAGACTGGCTGGTTGGGCTCCTGATGACCGGTAAAGCACCAGACTGGCTGGTTGGGCTCCTGATGACAGGTAAAGCACCAGACTGGCTGATTGGGCTCCTGATGACTGGTAAAGCACCAGACTGGCTGGCTGGGCTCCTGATGACAGGTAAAGCACCAGACTGCCTGGTTGGTCTCCTGATGACAGGTAAAACACCAGACTGGCTGTCAGGGCTCCTGATGACAGGTAAAGCACCAGACTGGCTGGTTGGGCTCCTGATGACAGGTAAAGCTCCTGATTAGCTGGTTGGGCTCCTGAGGACAGGTAAAGCACCAGACTGGCTGGTTGGGCTCCTGATGACAGGTAAAGCACCAGACTGGCTTGTTGGGTTCCTGATGACGGGTAAAGCACCAGACTGGCTGGTTGGGCTCCTGATGACAGGTAAAGCACCAGTCTGGCTGGTTGGGCTCCTGATGACAGGTAAAGCACCAGACTGGCTGGTTGGGTTCCTGATGACGGGTAAAGCACCAGACTGGCTGGTTGGGCTCCTGATGACAGGTAAAGCACCAGACTGGCTGGTTGGGCTCCTGATGACAGGTAAAGCACCAGACTGGCTGGTTGGACTCCTGATGACAGCTAAAGCACCAGACTGGCTGGTTGGGCACCTGATGACAGATAAAGCTTCTGATTAGCTGGTTGGGCGCCTGATCACCGGTAAAGCACCAGATTTGGTTGGTTGGGCTCTTGATGACAGGTTGCTCCTGCCCCGGGTCTACTACTTGATTGGTTATTGCGGGTCCCTGCACTGCACCCATCGCCTCTGCGCTGACTGCTTTTCCCTTTGACGGCTTTGCGTCGTGCCAATCTTCCACTTCTCAGTTTTTATCTGCTGCAACCAGATCTCTGTAGCGTATCCGAAACTTTCTCTAATGTTGGAAATTCTTTTTTTTTCTTCAGTATTAGCCGAAAGTCGCTCGGAGGTGTAATCTCATTACTGTGCCACACTTGCAAGTGCAGAGCGCTCGTTAACCGTTCTCACCTTTGTGACAACAAGCTCTGCTCATCAAACCTGCAGCATCAGTCATCAGTGCGACGGGGAAAAAAAGGAGTTCTTTGGTTTGCTTTTTTTGCTTTTTTCTCTTTTTTTTTTTTTTCTTTCCTTTTTATTCTTTATTTTTTTTAATCATCAACTATAAGATTATTATTATTTTTTTTTTTTTACAAGCAGGTAGGATTAAATGCTTTACCAGGGAGTAAATTGCGTACATCTTTTTGCTCCTCGGAACCTCGATAATGTAAAAATGACATCTGAAGCGGTTGTTAGCGGAAGCAGATTGCCTCCTTTCACCAAAGATTGAGGCCCCGCTCCCCAGGACTAACGCCGCACGCGCAGGCCTGAGCTTTGATTGCTGAGCAATTGACCGTAATCAGGCTGCAGCCATTTGCGGCCAGTGGCGTCCGGGAGTCAAGAGGATTAACAAAATTGCATTCGATGGTCAGATCGCAGCGTGGCCGCGTGCTGGAGTATTTATTTCTGTTTGCTCGGATGTAATGGTCCATTATGGATCGGGGGGCCGGGGATTATTATTATTCTTCTTTTTTTTTCCCATCATTCCCAACCATTTTTACCTAAAACAAATAAAATATAGAAGGAAGGAAGAAATTTTTTTTTTATTTTTCAATATTGATCATTTTATTGCTAAAAAGTCAACCAATGTGAAATAATTTGTATTTTCCAGGAATAAAGAGCACCAATCGACTGATGTGTGTCTGGATTAAGTTTATTATTCATTGCATACAAATTAATAATATTATTATTATAATATTAATAATAATAATAATCATTGCAAACAAATAAAAATGGCTAGCGCGTTTCAGGGGTTGCAGAAGTCCCCTTCACCAGGGCAGGTACTTGTAGCTCTATGGGTCAGAGGAAGCAAATCTTCAGTCTCCCCTCCCCCAGTGATCAGACTGTACATTGTAACTTTGTACAAGGAGGAGGAAGCATTTCCTCAGTCTCCCCTCCCCCAGTGATCAGACTGTATATTGTAGCTTTGTAGGAGGAAGGAGGAAGCATTTCCTCAGTCTCCCCTCCCCAGTGATCAGCCTGTACATTGTAACTTTGTAGAAGGAGGAGGAAGCATTTCCTCAGTCTCCCCTCCTCCAGTGATCAGACTGTACATTGTAACTTTCTAGAAAGTAGGAGAAAACATTTCCTCAGTCTCCCCACCCCCCAGTGATCAGACTGTACATTGTAACTTTGTAGGAGGAGGAGGAATCATTTCCTCAGTTTCCCTTCCCCCAGTGATCAGACTGTACATTGTAACATTGAAGAAGGAGGAGGAAGTATTTCCTCAGTCTCCCCTCCCCCAGTGATGAGACTGTACATTGTAACTTTGTAGAAGGAGGAGGGGGCATTTCCTCAGTCTCCTCCCCCAGTGATCAGACTGTACATTGTAACATTGTAGAAGGAGGAGGAAGCATTTCCTCAGTCTCCCCTCCCCCAGTGATCAGACTGTACATTGTAACTTTTTAGAAGAAGGAGGAAGCATTTCCTCAGTCTCCCCTCCCCCAGTGATCAGACTGTACATTGTAACTTTGCAAATTAAAAGGATAGATGAATGGTTCTTGTTTAGAGATAATTTATCTGAAGTAGATGGTGACTCTGAATGATGCCTGGGCAAAATGGCACCATCCTTTTGGAGAGAAGCTGCATTGTCAGGAGAATACTGTGAGAGTTAATAAACACCTGGAAGTGTTGGGCTGGCACAATATATACCCAGCGATGGGTCCACCAAGTGAACATTTGAGAATCAGTGAGATAAGGAGTTTTAGATGGCGGACTGGAAGGCTGAATGCGCCTCGGGGGCCTCCGGCGTGGTGTAGTGGCGGGCGGCCTCGGCTGTACCGGCTCATCTTGTGATATGATAATTTCCTCGGCTACATTCCGATATCATATTAATGTCACTGACCACTTGTACTGTGCACTCCGGAGGTGGAATCTATACATGGTTATTTATGAGTCGCACACAACGCCGGGCTAATAAAATTATGAGAGCAGCGCGGCGTATATCAGATAAGAGAGCGCATCTGCCCTGCAGAGCTAGCTATCTAAACGAGATCTTCCGGGGATTAATTCAATCCTTTCCTTGCCTGAGGGACGGTTTTCTTTGCTCCTCTCCTCTGGAAGACGGGCCTCATCTTTGCGTCATGACAGAGAGGATGGCGTGCTGGGGGGGGGGGGCGACCAGAAGTGTCGCTGCCTTAAGTTCTCCCCTATGTCCGCCATGTTTGTAACTCGCCACTTCCCCGCCCTCTCCATAAGAGACCCGAGAATGGAAGTCCCGGATCTCCCCTAAATCCTTTCTTATTTCCTGCAAAGATTGCCGAGTCATCATCTCTGATCTTTTATCATATTTATTATATTCTCATTTGCTCCAAAAACTCTTCTCTTATTATCTCCTATTGTTCACTTCCTTTCCTGTTTTGCCACTTTTACTTTTCATTTTCTCTCCAAACCTCACTTTTATCTTTTTCTGGTTTTCCCTTCCCTTCTCCTCCTTTTCTTTTCTTCTCTCTTCCACTCTTCTCTTTTCCTTTCTTTGCCTTTTTCTCTCTCCTCTCCTTTCCTCTCTTCCCCCTTCTCCTCTCTCTCTCTCTCTCCTTTTTCCATCTCTCCTCTCCTTTCCCCTCTTCCCCCTTCTCCTCTCTCTCCTTTTTTCCTCTCTCCTCTCCTTTCCCCTCTTCCCCCTTCTCCTCTCTCTCCTTTTTCTCTCTCCTCTCCTTTCCCCTCTTCCCCCTTCTCCTCTCTCTCTCTTTTTCTCTCTCCTCTCCTTTCCCCTCTTTCCCCCTTCTCCTCTCTCTCCTTTTTTCCTCTCTCCTCTCCTTTCCCCTCTTCCCCCTTCTCCTCTCTCTCCTTTTTCCTCTCTCCTCTCCTTTCCCTCTTCCCCCTTCTCCTCTCTCTCCTTTTTCCTCTCTCCTCTCCTTTCCCCTCTTCCCCCTTCTCCTCTCTCTCCTTTTTTCCTCTCTCCTCCCCTTTCCTCTCTTCCCCTTCTCCTCTCTCTCCTTTTTCCTCTATCCTCTCTTTCCTCTCTTCCCCCTTCTCCTCTCTCTCTTTTTTCCTCTCTTCTCTCCTTTTCTCTTTCTCCCTTCCTCCTCTCCTTTTCTCGCTCCTCCCTCCTCCTCTCGCTTTCTCTTTTCCCCCTTCTCCTCTCCTTTTCTCTCTTTCCCCTTCTCCTCTCTCTCCTTTTTCCTTTCTCCTCTCCTTTTCTCTTTTCCTCCCTTCTCCTCTCCTTTTCTCTTTTCTCCCTTCTCCTCTCTTTTTCTCTTTTCTCCCTTCTCCTCTCCTTTTCTCTTTTCTCCCTTCTCCTCTCCTTTTCTCTTTTCTCCCTTCTCCTCTCCTTTTCTCGCTCCTCCCTTCTCCTCTCCTTTCCTCACTTCTCCCTCCTCCTCTCGCTTTCTCTTTTCCCCCTTCTCCTCCTCTCCTTTCCTCTCTTCTCCCTCCTTCTCCTCTCTCCTCTCCTTTCCTCTCTTCTCCCTTCTCCTCTGTCCTCTCCTTTCACCTCTTCTCCCGTCTCCTCTCTTCTCTCTCCTCTCCTTTCTTTTCTTCTCCTTTTTCTCTTCTCCTCCTTTCTCCTCTCTCCCCCCCCCCCTTCTCTTCTCTTCCTCCCTTCTCTTTTCTTCTCTCTTTTCCATTCTCCTCTCTCCTCCTTTCTCCTCTATCCTATCCTCTCCTTTCCTATCTTTTCCTCTCTCCTCTTCTTTCCTCTCTTCTCCCTTCTCCTCTCTTTTCTTTACCGCTCTTTTCTTTACCGCTCTCTTCTTTACCGGTGGGTGGGCTCAGTTGTCTTCCTGATTCTCCTCCAGGCCAATCAGGAAACGGGTCCCGTGATCCGTCACCCAATTGGCCGAGAGGAGAAGCAATCCTATTGGCTGCCGATAGGGAGAAGATGCAGGGGAAGCTGCAGTGAAGCACCAGGAGGAGGAAACGCAGGGTGAAGCCTAGACATGCACCGCCGAAAAATGTGTTCGTTTTCACTTTAAATTTGTTTTGTGTTTTTTTTTTTTTACTTTTTTTTTTTTTGGGTCATTTGTTATGATCGCAATTCGTAAATTTTAGAATTTTTCAATTTGGAAATCCGAAAATAAGAAAGAAAACGTGAAAATTCGAAAGAATGACTAACTATCTAATAATAACTAACTATTAAATTATAGGTATTGGAATTTCCTTTCAAATTTGGCTGTTAGTGAACGTAACGAATACGAATTTATCCGAAGTTACAAATTATCCAAAATAACGAATGGCGCATCTAAGGGAATGAAACGAAACAAATTAATAATAATAATAAAAAAGTTTTTAATATTAGTATTGTTATTTATTATTATTATTAATTTGTTCCATGCCATTCGTTGACATGCGGCATTCGTTATTTCGGATAATTCCTGACTTCGGATAAATTCGTATTCGTTACGTTCACTAACAGCCAAATTTGCAAGGAAATTCCAATACCTATAATTTAATAGTTAGTAATAGTTAACCACTTCAGCCCCGAGCCTCTTTTTGACACTTGTTTGTAAGTTAAAGAGTTTTTTTTGTTAGAAAATTACTTAGAACCCCCAAACTATATATATATATATATATATATATATATATATATATATATATATATATATATATATACATACATACATACATATATATATATATATATATATATATATATATATATATATATATATATATATATTATATATATATATATATATATAAAATTATTTTTTTCTAACACCCTAGAGAATAAAATGGCGGTTGTTGCAAATACTTTCTGTCACACTGTATTTGCGCAGTGGTCTTACAAGCGTAATTTTAAAAAAAATTGTCTTTTTTCAATTAAAGAATAAGACAACAGTAAAGCCTGATTTTTTTTTTTTTTTTTTTTTTTTCATATTGTGAAAGATAATGTTATGCAGAGTAAATTGATACCCAACATGTCACGCTTCAAAATTGCGCCCGCTCGGGGAATGGCGACAAACTTTTACCCTTAAAAATCTCTGTAGGCGACGTATAAAAATTTCTACAGGTTACCAGTTTTCAGTTACAGAGGAGGTTCTAGGGCTAGAATTATTGCTCTCGCTCTAACGATCACGGCGATACCTCACGTGTGTGGTTTTGAATACGGTTTTTATATGCGGGCGCAGCTCACGTATGTGTTCGCTTCTGCGCACAAGCTCATCAGGACGGGGCGCTTTAAAAAAAAAAAAAAATTCTTATTTATTCTACTTTTTATTTTTTATTTTGACACTGTCTTTTAAAAAAAAAAAAAATTGGATCACTTTTATTCCTATTACAAGGATTGTAAACATCCCTTAGTAATAGAAAAAAAAGCATGACAGGTCCTCTTGAATATGAGAACTGGGGTCAAAAAAACCTCAGATCTCATATTTACACTAAAATGCAATAAAATTAAAAAAAAAAAGTCACTTGAAAAAAAATGTAAAAATTTCTCCTTTAGGAGCTATGGGCGTTTGACGTCGCTTCCGCTCTCCCATGCTATGGAGCCAAGCGGGGGTCCATCTTCCCCTCTGTCGGCAGGGAAAGGACGCGATCGTCTCCGCCGCTACCGGCAGGTCCAGTAAGCGGCGGAGACGACCGGAGCTCGGCGGGAGGGGAGTGGGCACCTCCCCCGCCGCCGATTAAAAGTGATCTCGCGATGAATCCGCCACGGAGGACCACTTTTATCCGAATGAGAAACGCATGGCGTTCCTGAAAATACCGAGTTTATGACTAAGGCCTTATAGGCTGAAACTCGTCAACTGACTTAATTTGCGTTTGCTCACTGTGGCTATTCAATAAAATGAAGAGATTTTAAGAGCAACAACCGGAGTGCGGATCATTTTATTTTTTCTACATTACCGAGGTCATGGCAGCTAGCTGCTGCCATAACCCCGGTATTTGGCGTACAGGTACGCCGTTTTGCGTGAAGTGGTTAAATTATTAGTTCGTTCTTATTTCAGATTTTCAAATTTTTTAAATTTGCAAATTTATGAGGTTTATGAATTTTCGGATTATTCAAATTTTCGAATTTACGCATTTTTGAATATTGAAATTTTAGAATTTTTTGAACTTACGAGTTTACGAATTTTTGAATATTTGAATTTACGAATTTTCCAATTTACGAATTTTCGAATATTCGAATTTACAAATTTTCAAATTTACGAATTTTTGAATACCGGTATATTCGAATTTACGAATCTTCAAATTTACGAGTTTACGAATTTTTG